>BDUI01012388.1:43561-53947 GCA_002335545.1 Apodemus speciosus
CCCAAAGCACTACCTATTTGCAAAACAAATTACAAAGAGATTCTTCACAACCCTTTCTGATCTGGCACAATCAATTGTCACTGCTGAGAGAGCATAATTTCTAACAGAACACAGGGTTCTTTGCCATAGCATAGGGTGCCAGACGGCTGCCTATTTGTACCACTTCTTAACACTTAGTCAATTACCGGGAAAGATGGAGGCTATGCTCCAGTTTTTGTCTTTCTTTTATTTCGATGAGCACTAAGACCTCAAGAGCTATTGCAAATTGCACAATTCCTAATAGAAAGAATTCAGATTCTAGGAAAATTCAACTCATGTTGCATGTTATATTAGAAATAAGCCTGCACTACATTAGCCACTAGGAGTTTGGGTTTTACTTTTTATCACCGTTGGAAAGATTCCAATTAACACACTGATTTTATTAGTTCTGTCTAGATGCAAAGTACACTAACTATCTAAATGGTGATGCCAACAAATATAGCATATAATATATCAATTTTAACTAAATTTCTCTATAGTCTATCATGCTCCCAAGACACAGTTTTGTTCTATGCCAACATTCAGGATTTCTTGTCATCAAGGAAGCATTGAAAAGGACTTTATATTCTATCACTATTGTGGATGATAACACTTAMTTCAGGAGTACCTGACTCTCTATTTCTATCTCTTACGGCTCTGTAAGTCCATGAAATTCAAGGGTATTTCCATTGGACACTTTTTCTTAAGATCCTAGCAAAACAGTCCTCTTTCCAAATATTAATCTCCCTGTGAAAGGATTCATTATTTTGTAAGACGAAAAGAAAACCTCAAGTCTTAATGTGAGCAAGAAAGATTCTTTTGGAGACACTTTACAATTTGCTGTAAACAAAGTCCTCAAACACTGTCAAGCCGTTCCACGGCTCTGATTGAGAGTAAAGTTGTGGTGTAAGCACCGACCCTCGTGCATGGCATAAACCTGCCACAACAAGAAAGCAGAACCACCCTCTAACAGGACTGTTTGTGTTAAGCATCTACATTACACTTGTTTAAATTGTGGCTTCTCAAAATTAATCACAGAAGAAATCAGCCATGTTTTTAACCCAGGAGTAGACTGGAGACATGTGACGTGAACGTAGGCATCCCTCACTGTGCCCTGAAGAAGAATAACCATGCAGTAAGGTGGGGGACAGAGTCCCACCAAGGTCTTTTTTCTTTTATGCTTTGTTCGTTTGCTTTAAAAAAATTTACAACTGGTGACAGACAGAATGGTCAGGTTCACTATCTTCACACTTGACATAAAAATCTATTTCCAGTATAGCCTATGGTTGTTAAATACCAGATGCTGTTTCCATAGCTTGGGTTTTTGACACATAAAATGTTTAAGGCATCTTAATTTTTCACTAAACTCATCAAATAATAAAGTTAGAGTGCTAAAGAGAGTTTCACTGTTGGCAAAACTTTTAATTTAAAACCCTACATGCATAGAAGCGCACGCGCGCGCGCACACACACACACACACACACACACACACACCACATTAAAAAGCATTATTGCTGTGATGAAACACCATGACAAATAGCAACTTGGGGAGCAATGGATTTATTTCATTTACACTTTCTCATTGCAGTTAATCATAGAAGGAAGTCTGGCAGAGTGTGTGCAGAGCATGCGTAACCCCCCAAATTCTATCCCAAGCACGGCATAAAACCCAGATCAAGTAGGAGAGGCAACAGGATCCAAAATTCTTAGTCATGCTCCGGGGCTGCATAGTGACTGAGGCAAGCCTCATTGACACCATTGGCTCTATTGTCTCCTGAATATTACAAAAAGGAATCTCTCTCTTTGCACTTCAAATGCCCATTGCCCTCTCTTGCTGCAGAAGTCATTGGGTTCCTCGGGAGAAAAGGAGTTAGAACTCAGAGTAAGATGCTCACCTACATGTTTCAAGAAAGCATTTAGAGTTAAATACAATTGGGATTTTTAAAAAAAAAAACAAAACAAAACAATGAATAATATACAAATAAGTGTACATTCTAAGACATTCTTGGATATTTATACAAAACAGACATTTGCAAAGGGGAGTCTGTATGACTAAACTGACATTGGCATATCTAACTGTGAGCCTAGAGATGCCANAGCAACTTGGGGAGCAATGGATTTATTTCATTTACACTTTCTCATTGCAGTTAATCATAGAAGGAAGTCTGGCAGAGTGTGTGCAGAGCATGCGTAACCCCCCAAATTCTATCCCAAGCACGGCATAAAACCCAGATCAAGTAGGAGAGGCAACAGGATCCAAAATTCTTAGTCATGCTCCGGGGCTGCATAGTGACTGAGGCAAGCCTCATTGACACCATTGGCTCTATTGTCTCCTGAATTTTACAAAAAGGAATCTCTCTCTTTGCACTTCAAATGCCCATTGCCCTCTCTTGCTGCAGAAGTCATTGGGTTCCTCGGGAGAAAAGGAGTTAGAACTCAGAGTAAGATGCTCACCTACATGTTTCAAGAAAGCATTTAGAGTTAAATACAATTGGGATTTTTAAAAAAAAAAACAAAACAAAACAATGAATAATATACAAATAAGTGTACATTCTAAGACATTCTTGGATATTTATACAAAACAGACATTTGCAAAGGGGAGTCTGTATGACTAAACTGACATTGGCATATCTAACTGTGAGCCTAGAGATGCCAYGGGACTCTGGAGGATRGAGATCTTTGTCTGGAGAACAGCTACTGTGGCACAGTTAGGATCTCAGAAACATGAGGATTTAGTCAAATTTAAACTTCTGAGTTTTTACCCAACTGGTTCCAGGTGACTAGTGTTCTCTTCTTCAGAAAAGGTTCTGATGTGAACTGCAGGTGGGCGTGGTGGGGAACATGAGCTGTCAGATCTGTGTGGGAAAGTGCATACTGTCTGTCAGACTATCTTCACAAAACTGGCAAAGTACTTTATAAAATGGAAAAATCTGACTCAAAAGGTGTATAGATTCAACCAAAAACTCAAATGAATGCTTCAAAATATTCCTGTCACCTTAAAAGCTACTCTCARCTTATGACTCACCATGCCATCCTAACATCCTGCTGGGAAGCCAAGGCCAAAATTCCATTGTCATGTCTTCTGCACCATATAACTTGCTGGAAGATGTGCAGCAACCCAGGGTCTGTGCTTAGTTACACTAGCTGTCTCATTTTCACGGGCATTTGGGTACTTGTTAAAAACTTACCATGCAGACCCAAGTTAGCACTCCAAAGAGGATTCAGTTCAATTTGCACAAATACTGTTACAAAAATGCCAACACCCTTCCTCTGTACTAATTGACACCCAAAAGACTAGAAATGGATTTTTGCAGAAGTGGGTAGAAGAAGGGAGCAAGCTTCATTTGAGCCAATCCCCAACAGAGAGACAGAAATCTACTCTTTTGGTTCTAGGAAGAACTATAATACAGTTGCCTATTAGATTTAGCTTCCAAAATGCAATACTTGCTTGACTATATGAAAGGTTATAGTCCTACAGTTTGATATTTTGTGTCCTTTTTAAAAAGTCGTACAATATCTGTTCTTTCCATTGTGTATTTATAAAGCACATCCTAAAGAAGACAGAGTAGAATCATAGCCTGTATGGGAACGCAAAAGGATAATTCCTGTTTTAGCATATGTACCCTATATAAGCTCTCATGACTAAATGCCCCCACTCTAATAGGTTTTGTAATGACTAAACTACTTAGTCAAATTATTCAGTAATATACAATTGAAATCTCAAAAATTCTTACATTATTTGATGACTTTGATCTTTGTGTATCCTTTTATTTTATTTTGTTAGAATTTAATAGTGCTTTCATCTGGGCATCAGAGAGCACTTTATCTGAAGCAGACTATAGTTAAACCATAAGACCAATTTTGACTGTCCTTYAACAACAATAGCAATCAAGACCCAGCTCACTAGACTTTCATCCTTAAAAAACAAAACATCCTAAAATGTCAAGGCATATGTCAACATTGTAAACACAAAGATAAAGCTAGGACGTTTGCATCAGAACTACATTAGATAATAAAACAACTCTTCTCCTTAGAGTGCTTTAAACATGTGTAAGCCAAAATTTGAATTCTATGATTCTGTCCCCATGGCTTCTGTCTTTTTGTAAAAAGTCAAGTGTTTGATGCCCCAGTGTAGGGGAATGCCAGAGAGGAAAGACAGGATTGGGTGGGNTGTGTGTGTGTGTGAGTATGTGTGTGTATGTATGTGTGTGTGTAACAACTAATGAAGAAATAGGGATGAATTTGAAAGAGAATATAATCTTGAGGGCAGAAAGAGAAAGGGAACAATATGATTTTATTATAATCTCAAAAATTAAAAGAAGTAATAAAATTTTGAAAAATAACTTAAATATCTTTCTTTTTCCTTTCTTATCCTTTATCTCTCATCTTCCTCTTTAAAAGACCAGAATTGATTTATGCAACAGTTAGAGCATTTGTTTTGTTTTGCTTTGATTTCTATCTTGTTCTTAATAAGGGAGTAAAAAAATAAATAAACAAAAAGAGAAGAAGTGAAAAGGCAAGTGAAGGATACAAATGAAAGGAACACTCTCCCATCTGGATGGCAGTAGGATTGTGTGGCCAATGGGGAGACACATAAGGCACAGGCGGTAACTGAAGGCTTTAGCTACGTGTTCCTCCCAGTGATTGAGTTACAGTGGCTGTGTTTAAGTTGTGAAAGAATGGATATGTGTCATTAGCTAAAGGGGTTCTTGAGTATACACTTTAGAATTTATATAATTTATAAAATTTATGTATTTTTAACTGTAACCCTAGAGAATACTGTATTCTCTCTAGTTATATTATTATKTAGAATTTCATAGGAATATACCCTCTCTTGAGTGAGGTCTGATTTTGTAGCACTAATTACAGCTACTTAATTCACTATGTGACTGTTTGATTCATATTTCTCTCCACAGTACTRCAAGTAACACAAGGGCAGGGGCTGGGTATTTCACTCACCACAATTCTTCAAGACCCAGTTGCTAAGCCTGTACAAGGAAGCACTCAATACATTGACCCATGTATCATTCACTTCTCCAGTTATGGAAAAACACCTTCCAGAAAAACATACGTGTGTGTGTGTATGGGGGGGGGGTATCAGACTTTTGAAATTTTACAGTTGTAGTTTCATGCTCAGAGAAGGAAAGGGCCTGGTATCAGCCAGAGAAGGAACTTGACTCTCAGGAAAAAGATTTTATACAATTCTAAGAACTTGTCAAACCACATTGCAAAAGCAAATGGTTCCACGACACTGATGAACCCATGATGGCAGATGACACACATTGATCAGGACCACCTAACTATATATACTTCTTGCTTTCCATTTAAATCTAAACCTCCTATTAGGGAAGATGGACCTCTTGTTCCTCTTCCCAATGTAGTTTTATCAAATAAACTCCATTCCCAGCTTTTCACCCTTAATTTGTCTCTTGCATTGGCCATTGAGTGCAAGCTTAGTTTGTTAGAGCTGCCGGAACGCAGGCTCTGCCCAGGAACAACACCTTAATAGTCCTGATTTTGACTGGGATTCTTCTTTATTGGTGGAACTTGTATGAAAATCACCACACCTAGTTACTCAGTCCCCCTAAAAACATGCTGAATTAATTTAAGACTTGATTCTGTATATTAAGTTTCTTAAGGGAGAACCAATATAATAAATGCTCACTAGAATATAATGTTTTGTAATGCTTACAAAATACTTGTAAATCATCTGTTGCCCAGTTAAGGTTCCTGTAGTAAGTTTCTCTTAGGARAACAGCAATGCTCAGTCATTCAGATAAATTTCTCTGATTTCTACTTTTCTTAGCTACCAAGAAGGTRAGGCCAAAGTTCTGCTGCTTCTAAACAAAATTAGTGTATATGTGGCATTCACTCACCTGTTTCTCATCATTCAAATCATTTTCTCTTGCATATTTTAATTATATTTGGTCTGAATGCTACAATACTATAAGAAACTTTGAATTTATTATTTAAATAAGATTGTAATTAAATATTAGATACTTTTCTTTTTTCTTTCTTTTTCTTTTTCTTTTTTAAAATTTTCTATATTCTTTGTTTACATTCAAAATGATTTTCCCTTTCCCAGTTCCCCACACCCCTTAAATCCCATAAGCCCTCTTCCCTCTGCCCATTTCCCAACCAACCCCCTCCCACTTCTCTGTCCTGGTAATTCCCTACAATGCTGCTTCAAGCCTTTCCAGGACCAGGGCCCTCTCCTGCCTTCTTCTTGTGAATGATTTGATACATGAGTTGTGTCTTGGGTATTCAGAGCCTTTGCGCTAATATCCACTTATCTGTGACTGCATTCCCTGTGTGTTCTATTGTGATTAGGTTACCTCACTTCGGGTGATATTTTCCAGATCCAACAATCTGTCTAAGAATTTCATGAATTCATTGTTTTTAATWGCTAATTAATAATCCATTGTGTAAATATACCACATTTTCTGTATCCATTCTTCCAATGAGGGACATCTGGCTTCTTTCCAACTTCTGGCTATTATAAATGAGGCTGCTATGAATATAGTGGAGCATGTGTTCTTATTGCATGCCGGGGAATCCTCTGGGTATATGCCCAGGAGTGGTATAGCAGGGTCCTCCGGAAGTGTCATACCATTTTCTGAGTAGCTCTGTACCACATTTTTAATGGGATTATTTGGGTCTCTGGAGTATAACTTGAAGCAATCCCACTAAAATCAGGGACTAGACAAGGCTGCCCTGTCTCTCCATATCTTTTCAATATAGTACGTGAAGTTCTAGCTAGAGCAATTAGACAACATAAGGAGGTCAAAGGGATGCAAATTGGAAAGGAAGAAGTCAAACTATCACTATTTGCAGATGATATGATAGTATATTTAAGTGACCCAAAAAAGTTCACCAAAGAGCTCCTACAGCTGATACACAACTTCAGCAAAGTGGCTGGATATAAAATCAAGTCAAGCCTTCCTATACTCAAAGGATAAACTGACTGAGAAAGAAATTAGGGAAATGACACCCTTCACAATAGCCACAAACAATATAAAGTATCTTGGGGTGACTCTAACCAAACAAGTGAAAGATCTGTATGACAAGATCTTCAGGTCTCTGAAGAACGAAATGGAAGAAGACTTCAGAAAATGGAAAAATCTTCCATACTCATGGATTGACAGCATTAATATAGTAAAAATGGCCATCTTCCCAAAAGCAATCTACAAATTCAATGCAATCCCCATCAAAATCCCAGCTCAGTTCTTTATTCAATGAGAAAGARCAATTTTCAAATTCATCTGGAATAACTAAAAACCCAGGATAGCTAAAACTATTTTCAACAGTAAAAGAACTCCTAGGGAAATCAGTATCCTGGATCTCAAGCAATACTACAGAGAAGTAGTGTTAAAAACTACATGGTATTGGTACAGTGACAGGAAGGTAGATCAATGGAATAGGATCAAAGACCCAGAAATGAACCCACACACCTATGGTCACTTGATCTTTGACAACCATCCAATGGAAAAAAGATAGCCTTTTCAACAAATGGTGCTGGCTCAATTGGAGGTCAGCATACAGAAGAATACGAATTGATCCATTCTTATCTTCTTGTACTTAGCTCAACTCCAAGTGGATCAAGGACCTCCACATAAAACCAGACACACTGAAAGAAATAGAAAAGAAACTGGGGAAGACCCTGGAGGACATGGAAACAGGGGAAAAGTTCCTTAACAGAACACCAAAAGCTTATGCTCTAAGATCAAGAATTGACAAATGGGACCTCATAAAATTACAAAGTTTCTGTAAGGCAAAGGACACTGTCAAAAGGACAAAAGGGCAACCAACAAATTGGGAAAAGATCTTCACCAACCCTATATCCRAYAGAGGGCTAATATCCAATATATACAAAGAACCCAAGAAGTTAGACCCCAGAGCCCAATAACCCTATTAAAAAATGGGATACAGAGCTAAACAAAGAATTTTCACCTGAAGAACTTCGGATTGCTGAGAAGCACCTTAAGAAATGTTCAACATCATTAGTCATTAGGGAAATGCAAATCAAAACAACCCTGAGATTTCACCTCACACCAGTCAGAATGGCTAAGATCAAAAACTCAGGAGACAGCAGGTGTTGGCAAGGATGTGGAGAAAGAGGAACACTCCTCCACAGCTGGTGGGAATGCAACCACTCTGGAAATCAGTCTGGCGTTTCCTCAGAAACTGGGCATGACACTTCCAGAGGACTCTGCTATACCACTCCTGGCATATATCCAGAGGATTCCCCAGCATGCAATAAGAACACATGCTCCACTATGTTCATAGCAGCCTTATTTATAATAGCCAGAAGCTGGAAAGAAGCCAGGGGTCCCTCAATGGAGGAATGGATACAGAAAATGTGGTATATTTACACAATGGATTATTAATTAGCAATTAAAAACAATGAATTCATTAAATTCTTAGGCATATGGTTGGATCTGGGAAATATCATCCTAAGTGAGGTAACCCAATCACAAAAGAACACACAGGGAATGCAGTCACTGATAAGTGGATATTTGCCCAGAAGCTTTGAATACCCAAGACACAATTCACATATCAAATCATTCCCAAGAAGAAGGAAGGAGAGGGCTCTGGTCCTGGAAAGGCTTGATGCAGCATTGTAGGGGATTACCAAGACAGAGAAGTAGGAGGGGGTTGATTGGAGAATGGGCAGAGGGAAGAGGGCTTATGGGACTTATGGGGAGGGGGCAACTGGGAAAGGGAAAATCATTTGGAATGCAAACTAAGAATATAGAAGAAAATATATAAATAAATTCGTTAAAACAAATATCCTTTCTTCAGAGTCCTAATGTAGTCACTGCTGATAAGACAACCTCTGGAGCACAGCTATAGTTTATTATGATCTGTGTCACTATTTTTCTAAGATTTTGCTTTAGCGTTGCCTGATAGCAAAAAATAGAATTTTCTTTTTCTTTAAAATTAGAAAATAAGGTCAGGCTCAGACACTGACATATATGAAAATCAGTATTTCATTATATCAAACATAGTTCCCATATTCAGAGGGAGGAATAAAACTGAAAGGAAATATATTTGTAAAGCAAATATTGATAGTGTCTATAACTATGAAAATATAGGAAATTGATAATAATACTAACATTTCTCAACTTTTCATGTAGAGCCTAGAAATATTCAGAGAACAAAAACCACATTTTGGTGGCAAGTTAAATATGTTAATGATACTTATAGCTTAATGTTTATCATATGAACTGACAAAGTTCTATGAAATAAACATGGTTCTAAAAATAAACACTGCAGTCCTCTGGTTCAGTGAAGTACACTATTACACAGTGCTACTGTTTCAGCCCATTTACCAAGTATCCAGTACTCTAAAGACAAACATATTTATTCAGAGACAGGCTTGATCTTCCACTTGGAAATTTATAATTAGAGTRCATCTGAATATAATTGAAGTGGGTAAAAAAAAAAAAAAAAGTCTGTCCCCAGACTACCTTGCTGCCTTAACACTGTATTGCTAGGTCTTGAACATTCACTGACAATCATTTCTGTGCTCCTTCCCCTTTTCCAAGCAGATCTAATCCTTTGATGATCCAGTGAAATATGTTTCTTCTAAGCACCCTTTGCTAAAATCCTCAAATGTAGTTGTGTCCTCCCCGGGTCTGGCCACAGAACTTTGTCTCTTAGGGAATTGCTGCTAGCCTGTGAATTGCTTTCCTAGGGGTTGGCTTTCGAAGTCAGGTTAGGTATCACACTTTCATAAGACCACAGGCCACTAACACTCACTTACAGGAAGACCAGTAAGGATGAGATCAAAGAGGAAGGAATTAATCCTGAGATTTGATGGAGACAGCCAATTCCACTATTTTGGGCCAAATTTAAAGCAAATTTTATTAAATATTAAATTCTAACCAAGAGATGGATTTTGGTCAGGACCATTCTCTGGAATTTCCCAGCTAAGTGCTTGAGCCATCTGCTGCAGGGACTTTTAAGGACAAACCCGTAGGCTGCTATACTTTTCCATGAGGCTGTATTATTTTCCAAGAACTGCAATTACCAGAAGTCTTGGAAGTTACCTGGTTCCTAGGCAGGTGGGGGCTTTCCGATCATGACACTGGCAGTATCATAATGGCAGAACACCAACTTATTCACATTTACAGGGAATGAATGCGCTATGCTTTCAGTGGTTTTCTTTCTAAAATGCCTTATTTGATAAACCACTTTAAATGGAGACTGTGTAGGCAGTGCTTGTTAAACTGGCAGGACCTCTAACGGTCCTGTAGCCAAAGGAATCACCTCTGGACTCTCAGTTCAAGAACGAAGCATCAGCTCTTCACAGAAGCATTTTGGCAGCACACCAGAGCAGCTGTGCCTCTTGTCCTGCTTCCCCTC
>BDUI01012393.1:17259-29015 GCA_002335545.1 Apodemus speciosus
AGCAAGACAGGCAGGCTAAGAGCTGATAACAAGGGGACAGAATAGAGTCAGGACTCTGGTGTTCAGAGTCTCCAGTGAGCCGAGGTGACTTATTAAACCTGGGAATACCAAAGGAAGAGCCCATGTGGTCTGAGCAGTGGGTGACAAAACTATTTCAGTTCCATGCAAACTTCTGAGGACACCTGCAGAATCATCTCTTTGATATATTTTTGAGAGGAAGAGAGGGTTTTTTAGGTGGGCCTAAGTCAAACCTGTGAAGACACTGGATTGTCTGCTTAATAATCAACGTTCACAAAGCTCTTGGTTCAGTTGTCAGCAACACATCTGCCCACAAGAAGACTCCATTTTGTAAATTGTTCTCACAGTGATCAATACTCTGGTTCTGAGGCCAAAGAAGGATCCATCCAACTTGGCGCTGGACATCCGGTTCTTAAGAGAGGAGAGTACAGAATGCTGGCATTTCCAACATTTACAGCTCCAGTAAAATTCAAAAAATGAGGATATTTTAATGTCATAAAAATATAACTAACAGAGATTGTGTCTGTTGACTCATCACATGAAGAGAAAACACATGGATAGCTTTCCAGGAAACATGAAATGWRTATCTCAGACAACATAATAATGTGACTTCCTAGACACAGAGAGAGACCACAGTTCCCAGATTCCCCTATACTTAGCCCATAACAGAGGCCCAGCAAAGGCAACTARAATAGAARTGAACCTGACCCCAAATCTTCCCAAATACCCTTCTCCATACACTTAACATTTCTGTGGCTGAATACTGAAGCCTCAAGTCCTTTAGTGGGGGTTGTTACTTACTGATAAATACTTATTTTTATGTGTGTGTTACTGTCTTGTGTCACGMGTGTATAGGCACTATGAGGGTTACAGTGTCCGCAGAGGCCAGAAGCAAGTGTCAGATCCCTGTAACTAGAGCTACGAACCATTTTGAGCCTCCAAGTGGGTGCTGGTAACCCAGTCCAGTGCCAGAGAAGCAAGAGCTCTTAACTACTGAGCCATCTCTCCAGCGCCCTGCTTCAAGTACGTAAAACCTTGTGCTAACCAACCAGAGGCCTCCTTCAGCTGAAGCCCTCAGTAATTGTAAGCGACAAAGCATCCTTGTTTCTTTCAACCTCAAACCACTCTGAACAATACAAAAAAAGGGAGAAATTTCTGATGTGTTTATGCCAATTTGTATCTTGGACACTGTGATTACAGCATTTAGCCTGCATAAGACAGAACTTAAAATGAGGGTCACTCAAATCAATGGTGAGAAGACAAACAAGAGACACCACAGGTTACACTGGAGCTGATACTTAGCAGGCACCTGAAAGGATGGTCAACATCTCCAGGCCGTTACTGTGAAGAAAATTAAAACCAATGACTGACTAAAAGTCTGGCAAGCCCAAAAACTGATAGGAAGCAAGGCACCCAGAATTTCCATGTTGATAGATGTATAAACTGGTACAACCGCAGTTTGATCCTAAAACAGACATTGGCCCTATAATCCCAGTAAATCCTATAATCCCAGTAGTTTGGGGTTTTGTCTTATTTATTAGGACATTTATTCGTGCCATGAAACTCAGGCTAACTTCAAACTGGTAATCCACCTGCCTCATCCTTAGGACTGGAATCACAGGTGTGGGCTAGCACATTCAGCTAGGAAAAATCAAAGTGTGGGTGCATAAAATGACTGGTATAAGAGTTTTCTTATCAGGCTAGAGAGATGGCTCAGCAGTTAAGAGCACTGGCTGCTCTTCCAGAGGTCCTGAGTTCAATTCCCAGCAACCACATGGTAGCTCACAACCCTCCGTAATGGGATCCGATGCCCTCTTCTGCTGAGTCTAAGGACAGCTACAGTATCCTCATATACRTTAAATTAATTAATTAATAATTTTTTAAACAAGAGTTTTCATACCAACTTTATTCATAATAATCCAAACTTGGAAATAACCCAGGGTCCCAGCAATAGTATAAACAAACAGTGATCTAATCTCGTAACAAAGTACTGCATGGTGTGGAAAAAAATCTAACTGCKGGTACAGGGCACAAGAAAGCATTTTCACTGAACTACAAAAAGAGCTTTATACAAAACCCCATAAATCAACAGTTAAAACATTCAGAACAATGATTCCCACTGGACACANCGGTTCTTTTCCGTATTTCGGAGTTCTCAACATTTTTCATAATCAAGCATTTCAGCTTATCTAGGCTACATAGCACATGCTAATCTCCTTCCAGAAGGTATGGGGGCTCCCCTCCTAGAAATGTTTATTCAGAGTAGCACAAATTGAGGAAGAAAACATCCGTATCACCAACAACTGGTGACATATACTGAGTGTGTTATGAAAGAGGAGAGAGCAACAACTTAATGATTTCCCCAAACAAACTGGTCTCAGAATAAACAGGACAAACACCTTTAAGAACACGTGTATTTTATTGTCTAAAAATTCTCACTACACGGTCCAAGTGTTTCTCAGTTCACAAGTATTCGTGACAGCATGAAGCAGGCTTTAGCAACCACTGGGTGCCCTGGCTCTAAGGGGCTCAGCTCTAATCTTGACTCTACCACTGACTAGCTGTATGTCCTTAATTACATCTCTGTGATTCTCTGGTTCTCTTGAAGAACTCGGAGAAAAAAAAAAACTTAACACACCTAGTTGTAAATAATGAAGGCCAATAGGGACAAGGGCTTAGAGGAAAATATCAATATTTCCCCAAACTTGGTCCATGAACATCAAACACAGATCTCTCAGTTCACCAACAATAGCAGGGTTTTAAGGAAGAAAGAGCAAGGGGGGAGTCTCCCTCACCCTCACCCCCACCCCTGCCCCACCATGGGACCCTGCAGTATCATCTACTCCAACCTCTCTAAGATGCCAGGCCAGGGGCGTCTCTACCAAGTCTACTGAAATCCCCACTGTCTATACAGACAGTGTCATGTGCTTGAGATGTCTTGCAGCCAACCACATTCAGTCTACACTGCACAGCTAGACTGCAATGGGAACTAAATGGTAATCATCTGTTTACACCACTTGCCTCTCAGTGTTGACTCTAAACTTCTCCAGGGTGTGGTCTTATCTCACAGGAATATTTGTACACCTCATCCAGCACTGTGGTGCTCAGTTGGCACATACAGGCACTCAAAGTTCTGTGAATCAAAGTGTTGATTACTGTCTAATGTCATTGCCAGTTCTAAAATACCAGGTCTGATGCTCCTCAATGCCAATGAAACAATGGATGTGAAAAGGCTTTTTATTTAATCGTTGAATGTTGTGTGTTCTGCATGTCACCATGGATGATGCTTGGAGGCACAGGCTCGGATACCTTCCAAACACCAATGCGTGCAGATCTAAGATTTCACAAACATAAAGCAGGAGCTGGCTCCAACTTCCTGGCTCACAGCTGCAGCTCTCTGCCGCTTTGCCCAGGCGGCTCCAAGTCTCCCTCAAGCTGTGACCTATGTCCCAGCTGGCACGAATGCCAAACTCGGAACCATCCACCAGGTCCCTGCTGCCAGCGACAAGTCCTGCAGGCCGGCAGCCCCATGCCCTCTCCGCAAAATGGAACGGTCCGTGAGGCAAAAAGCCACCAGAGCGCAGCCAGTGGTGCAGCCCCGGCGCGGGCCACCCAGGGGGAGCCCGCGCCGTTACTCGCCGCCGCCCACCTTCTCGTGAGGCTCTGGGGAACACAGGGTACCTGCAAAGCCCGCTGCTCCTTCCACTGCTTCATCTGGTCGCTGGCTGGGTCCCGGCTGTCCGACATGGTGTAGGATTGCGGAGCTGCAGAGCTGCGGAGCGTGGGGCAAGAGAGACCGGCGCGCGCGGTCTCCACCCGTGRTAGGCGATCCTGTTGACCAGGCCCGTTGGAGTGGTGACTTCAAGCTCCACCAATCAGCACCGCCCCCCACCCGCGGGGACGTCCGCCTCCTGATTGGCCAGTGGAATTCTAGAAGGGACGGGATTGGAAGGAGGGTGGGGCGAGAAGTGGGCTCCGGGAGGTGGACCCCGGGATGGGAAGAGGCTAGGGAGACGGGTGGGGACCGAAAGGCGGTGCTGGGACCTTGCCTGTGCTCCCTGACCTCTGAGAGTTACAGCTCAGGGTCCAATTCCTCTGTGCAAAGTTTTCTAACTTTGCTTACTTTGTTTGCTACTAATTGGTGGGTGGTTCTTTTTCTTCCTGTTCTCACTCAGATTATCATTTACCAAGCTGTATACCAATAGTTAACTGTAAAAACACTCAGAAACTGTTTAATCTTACTACAGATCGGTGGGGATCTCCTCCTCTGTGAAAGGGAAAAATCTGACTTGTGACTTGGCCCGCTGTGACAAAGTGGCCTGTATTGACTGCGGTGACAGACTCCTCCATTTTCTCCCCTGACAGGCAGAAGAATACTGAAAAGCTCTCTGTCTTTGGGGGGGAGGGGGGAGAGGGGGATCCATGTTGGGTCTAAGGATGTGGCTCAGAACTTGAGTGTTTGTCTAGCATGCACAAAGTCCTGAGTTTAATCGCCAGAATTAAATAAACTGCGCGGTGGTGCAGGCTGTTCCTCACAGTCCTCCGGAGATGGAAACTAGAGGATCAGAAGTCAAAGGCCATCATCAGCTACATAGCTCCTTTGAAACCAGACTGGGATATGAGACTCTGTCTCAAAAAAAAAAAAAAAATTAAACTAGAAAGTAAAACATTTACTAATGTTTGTAAATATTTGGTGAGTTTGTAGCTTATTTTTCATTCTAATCAATGGGTTAAATACTCAGTTGCTAGAATTTATCTTTCAACGCCTTGATACACATGTGTGGTTGCCGTCATTTTCAAATTAAACATTCTCAGCTTTCACCTTGATTTGGGGCTGTGGGCATGTGACTGGGGACATTTCAAAATTTGTTCCTGATTTGACAAAGACGTGGTAACAGGAATTGGTAAAACTGCAAGTTTTGCAGTCCCTTGGGGAAAAGATCACAAATTCATCTTAACACAGGTATTTTTCCTACATTGTTCTTAACACAATTGTATCATTCGCTGTGTCGTTTGTTTCGTGTCTTTTGCTATACCTACATCTACACTGTCCCTAGAATGTGAAGCCCCAAAAGGCAGTGACTGTCATGTCTAAAGTCCCATGGGACCAGCAAAATGGATCAGTAGGGAAAGTCACTTGCTGCCTGGCCTAGCACCGAAGTGTAATCCCCAGACCCTGAGGTAGAAGGAAAGAACCAACAGTCAAATGTCTTCACACACACACACACACACACACACACACACACCCATGCACAAGGCTGAGACTATATACAGCTCAGTGATAGAGCAGTCACCCAGCATATGTGAAACCCCACCACAAGAGGAAAAAAATAAATAAAAATAAGAAAATATGGAGCTAGCAAGATTGCTCAGTGGATAGGGGACTCCCTGCCAAACCTGACAACCTAAATTTAATATACCCAGGCCCCCACATGATAGACAGAGAAAACTGACTCCCAAAAGTTTGTCTCTGACTATTATTACACTTATACACACATGCAGTTAGTTCATTAACTAAATGTGACACCGATTTTAAGTTAAAACTCCTTGAGTACTTCCTATATGTCAGGGACTGTTCAACTATTAGGCTTTTTTTCCTTTAAACATATTTGCTTAGTTGGCCCAACAACACTGTAAGTTATATACTAATATTGTGATTATTAAACAGCCTGGGAAGCTGAGGTACAGGAGGGTAAATAAAGAACTTGCTCAAAGCCGCACAATTACCAACAGACAGAGTCAAAATTCCAGTCCTGTCCACTCATCTCCAGAGTCTGGGGCTTGTTAAGTAAGCCAGTGTGGAGAGAAGGAACAAAGCAGACCTTTTCTCTGCAGGCAGGATACACCTGAACCAGGGAAATAGAGGCCTGAGTCACGTGTTCTCCTTCATTCTTTGTATGGACGTGTCTTGTTTGATGTGTGGCTCACTCGCYTCTTCTGTTTCTGTTACTGTTACCTTAGCTTCATAAAGAGTTATTTCACAGGAACAACAAGAATTGAGAAACAAGGCAAGCCCTGATCTTGTCGTGTCTTGTGATTTAAAATAAGGTGAGTGCTCCAACAGTGGCGATGAATTTATATTGGCTGCCTAAGCAGAGTTTCCATCATTTTTAGGATTACAAGCCCATCATAGTTTAGGTGGAGACACCTCTAAAAAATCACCTACCGTTTCAAATAGTTGAAACCTGATCCCTCTGATGCCTCAAGGTAAGTCCAAGCACTGAATTCAGCAGACCAGCGTGTTCCTGTTTTATTCATATAAACATGAGTATTTTGTTGGCATTGAATAAAGTTACTGTTTCAGAAATGCTATTCTCTGATCGTTCAGAGCTCAGTGAAGGAAACTACACTGGCACCATAGATATAACCATAGAGTTATTAATAACCATAGAGTTATTAATCCTGATATCAGGACATCTAAAGCCCAGACTAAATGGCCGACCAAGAGAAGAGATTTGACATTCAGTTAGGGGATCTCTATAGGTAAAGTTTCACTCCTCGGTAGCAGAAGTAAAGAAGGGAGAGGTGTACGCCTTGGATGGTGGGGGGTAGCCCCAGGAACAGCCACACCAACCAGAGTAGTTATTTACTTAGGTCTTGAGTCTACTCACTCTCCAAGAAAGAGAATCTTCTACACGTTTYGCTTTAGTTCTCTTCACCRTGGCTTTAAGAGGTAAGCTGCGGAAGTGGAGAGGGGGCAGAAGGCACAATAGAAAAGAGACTTTCTTCCTTTCATAAGGAGCCTTGGATGTAAGGGAAGGGTGCAGATGCCTCCCCAGCGCCACCCATAGTGTACTGTGGATCAGGCCTGAACAGCTAGAGAAGAAGACGGACTTCTAATTCTAAAGAAACTGGCTTTCTGTATGGTGTCTACTTATGGGCACAGATCCTGAGGCTCACGGATTCATGTGCCCTTACCCTCCCTCCGTTCCTCATGCACCAGGCATACTATTAACCTAGTATTGGTGAAAGGGGAAACACAGACACCAGAAGGGGACTTGTTTCTGCTGCTTTTTWAAAAACATGTAAAGCACACAGGTAAGGCTTAGAAACTGTAGACTAATATGCCAGAAAAATCTTTCACAGATGTGTCCTTTTTACCAGTATTTTACCTCTTACACACACATGAGGGTAAGTGAGAGAGGCTTGAAATGGAACAGAACATGTAACTGCTTTAATATGCTTTTCTTAATTTTGTGTTTGTTGGTTTTTGAGGCACGTTCTCGTGTATTCTGGGCTGGCCTCTGATTCTCTGTGTAGCTCTGGATGACATTGAACCTCTGGTATTTGCTACTCTCACATCAGTTAGTTTTCTGTTGCTGGGATAAAACACGATGACCAAAAAGCAACTTTCAGAAGACATCACTTATTTTGATTTACAGTTCCAGAGGGATAAGAGTCCATAATGTGGGGTTGGGGAGCACTGGCAGGAAGCAGGCATTTTGGGGCAAGAGCAGAAAGCTGAGAGGAAGCAGAGAGAACTGGCTGTGGAATGCAGCCACATCTTCTCTAAGTCCAGCCCCAGTGACATACTTCTCCCCCAAGGCCCAGCCTTGGTCCCCCCAACTGGGGACCAAGTGCCCATAAGTATGAGCCTGCTCGGGGCATTTCTTATTGAAAGCGCCACCCTGCACCTCTCCTGGATTGGGGATTACAGGTGTGTGTTATGATGCTATACAGTGTCTATGCAGCCCTGKGGATGGTTCTGTGCACGCCAGACWRAMMYRTTACCAACTGAACCATGTCTCCAGTCCCATGTCCTGCCTTCTCACTTAGCACTCCAGAACGAACTTTTTCCCAACTCATTTCTATGTCTTCAGAAATATATATATATTTTTCCCTCCTCCCCTCAGCTACACAGTTTGCAAAGCACAGTTCTTCGTTTGCATATCCCCTCACTCTGAACATTATGTTTTCTATGATAACAGTGTAATTCCTTCCTGTGCTTGCTTCGAGGTTTGTTTTCAGAAGTCACCTGTGGTTCAAATCATTYGAACATGTTAAGGCTCCCGCAACATTTTACCCGATGTTCTCTGGAACGCTAAGCCAGCCTTATACTCACATTGTATTAGATACTTCAGAATGTAGCCAGGCATGGCCATGACTGCAGTCCTGTCTCTAAAGAGGTAGAGGTAGGATGACCCCGAGCACAAAGCTACCTAAATTCCAAAGCAGCCTGGGCTACTTGAGATCTTGCTTCAAAACCAACTAGAACCAAGTAGAGTTATATATTCTATTGAATTCCTCAGAACAGAAATATGCTTCTCATATTACATTCAGCCACCACCACAGCCGTACCGAATTCACACAACCTGAAGCCACGTCCTAGGCTTTTGTCTGGGAGGAAAAACCGACAAAGATAAAGTGAGCGAGTGTGTGTGATAGGAAGGGGCAACCCCGGCAACACCGGCCCAGGCATGAGAGGCCGTAAGAAGGAGCTGTTTTTGAATCATGAAGAGTTACCAGGCCTGAGGTTCAACACCAAGAATGGGGGTTCACCCATCATGCAGATCTGAAAGGGTTTCTTCCAGTTTTCCTTGAAAGCCTGATTTCATTAGTGGTGTGCTGCGGTGCATCACGGGCTGGGAGAGCAAGCAGACATCTATCTACGACTGAGGTGCATCCTTGTATTCAACACGAGGGAGGTATCTGTGAAAACATAAACAGTTGGTTATAAAAAACAAAGGTCCTGTGTGAAGACATGGGTCACAGCTTGTCTGTGGGGGAACAGGTGTCTCTGTCCTTTATTTCCATAAACTCAGATCAGCAGGGCTTCGAGAAGCAAAGGAACCTGGGAGATCCCACATTAGTGTCAGAGCACTTGGTGTGGGACCTAACCATGGCTAGTTACAAAATTCATGATCTCAGATAAGTTATTCAGTCCTATGCTCATAGGTATGTGGGTGTGCCTTGCAGGCAAAAAGCAACTTATTTATTATGTTTCGTGTACAATGTGTGAGCACATGCATGTAAGACTGTGTGTGTGAGCACATGCATGTGAGAGAGTGTGTGTGCACATGCATGTGAGAGAGTGTGTGTGTGAACACATGCATGTGAGAGAGTAAGAGTGTGAGCACATGCATGTGAGAGAGTAAGTATGTGTGCACATGCATGTGAGTGTGTGTGTGTGTGTGTGTGTGTGTGTGTGTGTTGCATGTGTATTGGGGTGTGGGTGCATGTACTCATGATTGCACATGTGGAGGTTAGAGGAGGATATTTTACCCTATTTTTCTCCCCTTTATTTCTTTTAAGACATGATCTTTCATGGACCCCAAAACTCACCATTCCTTAGATGGGCCAGCAAGCTCCAAGGATCCTCGTGGCTCTGCCTCCCAAGGCTGATGTTACAGGGAAGAGCAGCCATGCCCTACATTTTATTCAGGTGCTGGGATTTGAACTCACGTCCTTCTGCTTGAGCAAGTCTCCTTCTGTACTGAGCCAAAGCTCCTGCTTACTTTTTCAAGATGAGATCTCTCACTGGCCTGGAACTCTTTAAATAAGCCCCAGGCATCTATCTGTCCCTGCCTCTCCAGCCCTGGGATTACAAGCCTGCGCCTCCACTCTTGGCTTCTTACAACATGGTTCTGGGCGGCTGGAGAGAGAGCTCGGTGGTTAAGAGCACTGACTGCTCTTCCAAAGGTCCTGAGTTCAAATCCCAGCAACCATATGGTGGTTCACAACCATCTGTAATACCCTCTTCTGATACCCTCTTCTGGTGTGCATAAAGAGAGTGACAGTGTACTCACATACATTTGTTAAATGAATAAATAAATGCATAGATAAATTATTAAAAACATGGTTCTGGGAACTGAACGCAGATCTTCATGCTTCCAAGGCAAGCAAGCACTTTACTGACTGAGCTGTACTGCCTCAGCTGAGGTACTTAGCCTAAACTTCCATTTAAGTGAAGCTCAAAACACCTTCTACATTAGTTATAACTTACATCAAAAAGAACAACAAAATAAAACTGCTTAAACACATTGTCAATGTTTATTTCCCTCACACAAAATGTCTCAGACCCAGAAGGTTCCAGGGCAGTTAGGCAATTCTGCTGTCCTTAACTCAAGCCGTCCATCTCCTAGTCCAAGGTTCAGATCACATGCTCCTAACTGCATGCCAACCGCTGGGAACATGGTCCAAGGCGCAAAAGCTCAGTCGTTTGCAGAGCCCAACCTGGAAACGGCACACTTCCTGTCTGCTTCCATCCCTTCCCACTGGCCAGAATATAGGAAACTGGGACATTTACTCACAGGCTAGTCATGTGTTTAACAAAACAGAAACATTTTATTGTAAAAAAGATATTGGTCAGCTGGCAACATCAGCCACATTGAGCTACTGGAACTATTGTGAGTGCTAGTGGGGAAAATGCTTAAGAGAATCAGTTGTTTGAGTATTCTCAGTTACAAGAATTTTCATAGCTCTTTATCCCATATGGGTCCTTTATAGACTATTTCTACTCTTTAGAAAATCTAGCCAGTTTTACATTAGGATATTACTTCGTATTTATCACTGTAGGGAACACTCTAGTTAAGAGAGTGCCTCTGGCCGCCACATGCATGGCTACAAAGTCACATTGTAATGAATTATGTTCCAACCCAAATTTTGCCACACCACACACACATTTTCCTTTCAGAGCAGTTTGTAACAGAAACTTATATTGCTCCTAGTATGACCGGGCTCCAGGGGTTTTCCAGTACTAAGCTATTTAATTATGAGTCTAATGATTCTCACCTCCCAAAGTCACATAGACAATTAGTGATGAGGTCAGAATTTAGACAAGTCTGAGGCCCTAGAGATAAAATCACAACTCTGACATTGCTCTCTGCCTGCAACAAAGGAGACAGGCAGCCCTCAAGGGAGCTTCCTGTATGCTTAGAGTATTACCAACACGTAGTGCCTCCTCCTGCCCACCTAGGAACTAGCTTTGTAGGAAGCCATGTTTTATAGTCACAATCAAGGAAGATCACAGGATAATGGCATTGAAAGAAAGCATGAAAAGTGGTATTGGATTTATTTGTGACAGCCAGTGAGGTCGTGGAACCCTCACTACACATATGAGGGGGACATAAGAGGAGCCAGAAAAAGACAGCTGGAGATAGGGAGCCTTGCTGAGCAGCAGGGATGAAAGAAAACGATCGCTGGCCAGCCTTTGTCCCCTACAGCAAAGATCAGGTGGTGACTTGGACTTCTAAGGTGGTATAATGACTTTTCCCTGAGAAAACATGTTCATGAAAAGACTCCACTTCTACCAGGTAAGAGGATCTGCTGACCYATTTCTCCGAAGCTCCTGCCCCAGGATAACTGACAAACAAACTCAACTCTGACACTTTGTGATGTGAAGCAATCGTCTCCTAATTGTGCCAAATGTCAAAAGCAGTTGCCTCATGAAAACAAAGGTCAATTATGGTGGTTAAAAAAAAAAAGACATGATGTCTGCAAACTAAAATGGGTCAGAGATAATGTGTATGTGTATGACTGGATACATACAAAGATAGCAAGCAAAAGTTTATCCAAAAATCTAGATCAAAGGTGAACAGGAGTTTAGCTGTTTGTAGAGCTTTGGTTTGCTCTTTTTGCAATTTTAGTATTATATCAAAGTAAAAATGCATTCCCTAAAATGTAAATATATTCCTTGAGGCATTCGTTCGCCAGCATTTTCTCAGACAATTCCTTAACAATAAAGTATTTGGCAATGGACTGAGAAGCAGAATGGGGTCCAAAGAATACCATATATATAT
>BDUI01012396.1:37262-47593 GCA_002335545.1 Apodemus speciosus
TAATGGAATGCCCATCCTTAGGAAAACTTTTCTCCTATGATTATGTTAAAGATTTATCTATGCCATTAACATGGAATTTTTGTCAGCTTTTCTTTATTTTGTTATTCTATACTTTAATAAGTTTATTTTCCTTGCTTATGCTGTGTAAATTCTCTATGTTATCTTTGAGTCCTAATATTGTCTTCTACTTGATTTATTCTACTCATAAAGCTTTATCCCTAATTTGGATATTGTTTCATGTCCATCTTCATTTTAGCTTGTATGCCCAGAAGTATTTCTATGTCTTTATTGAATTCAATTTTCAAACCTTGAATTACATTTGTTATTTAATTCATTATTTACTTCATAATTAATTCATAATTTAAAAAAAAAAAAGGTAAAGCAGGATATGTATGACCTATGCTAGGCCAAGTGAAAGTGGTGGATGGGCTGTTTGATTGAATCAGGAGAAGACGCATCCTAAGCCATGGGTCTAGAACCAGTCCAAGGGAAGGGGGTTCACAGATAAAGAAGATTCATGGCCACAGGTCTGCAACTAGGCGTTGTGTTGAAGATGGAGACATGTTAGTTTAACAGCGGGAAAATGGAAAAAGTAGTTTAACTGGGAGATGTGGCTTCTGCACAAGAGAGTTTACAGACTCCTCGTGTAGAGCCATGTTTGTAGGTTTGCAGATGCAAAATTACATAATTTTGTTTTAAATCTCATGTATCAGTAGTTTCGCAGATGCTCAGTATGATGATTTAAGGGTTCGTTATGGATAAACCTCAGTTATTGCYTTTTGAGAATCACTATGATTCCCTTTCAGGAGACATCATTAGTTGAGTAACTTGAAATAAATACCTCTCTTTTGGAACTTTTGATACTTACAATGATTATCTTTTTAATAGTATATTTGTAACTATTTTGTGAGCTTTTTTTAATCTAAGAGATACTAAAGCAGAGATTACACTAAATTTCATTCTACTTTTTTTTTCTACAGAAGTTGGGACATAGCTGGTCAGACAAAGGTTACAATAACAAGAGAATTTTCATAGTCATGTGCTTTAAAAAATCTTGCCTACTTAACAGGATTTTTAAATGATGCCTACTAGACTCACTGTCCTTCCTTAAAATAAAATCAGGACCTTGGACTTCTGTTCTTTCACCCACGATGAAAAGCCAGGGACCAGGAGGACACTTACCATATGCTGTAGAACTGTCATAACCTTGTGAGGCAAGACCTTTTCTACCAGAAATACAGGTTCAGCATGAGACAAACATAAGCTTCTTACCCTTTGAWTTGTAGTATTTATAGTATGTTTTTTATTAGGTCTTAGCTGTAAACTAAAATAAAACTTGTTCTTTATTCCATCATGTTTTTGTTTCTTCCTTCACATCCTCTCCTTTCTATATTCATTCCTTCTTCYTTTCTTGTATCTCCTCTTCCTCTCTTCTTCCTCCTTTCTTCATCTTTTTCTTTCCTTGTCCCTTTCTCATTCATTACATCTTCCCCTCTTTTCCTCTCTTATTTTCCTTCTTTTTCCCTTCATCGCTTTATTTTGTCCCTTCTCTTTCTTTGATTTGTGTGTGTGTGTGTGTGTGTGTGTGTGTGTGTGTGTGTGAGAGAGAGAGAGAGAGAGAGAGAGAGAGAGAGAGAGAGAGAGAGAAAGAGAGAGAGAGAGAGAAGAGTCCAGTTATGATGAGATAAGAAATTGGAAAGGGAAGCTGACTTTAGATATGGAATACTGGAACTTGAAGACTTTCTACTTAGACTATTGTAAGAATATGCCACCAACTATCAGGTCATCTCCATGATATCCTCTTGAAGAAATCTCTAAGAGACATTGATAGAGAAGCAAAACACATCATCCTGCATCACATGAAACTTTCATCAAAAGTTGTTACAAACAAATGAACAAAACCAAAAACCAATCAATCGAACAATCAATGACCCAAACAAAAATACTCTGAAATAAAAAACTCTTAGGGGAAGTAAATAGATATCTGTATACTTTGAGTATACACAACCTTAAAATTGCCAAGAGACTCTTCTCTGTGATGTCTTATGATGAGACAATACTTAATGGGATACACTGGCATGCTAGAGCTCCAGCTCCTGAGAGACATGGGGAAAATGTTATTGTATGAATATGAGATTAGGGTTACCATTCAAGGCCATGGAAGTCCTGAAGGAAGAGAAGAAATGGCTAAGTATGGCTGCCAATTAATAAAGGAATTGTGAGAAATCCATGTTGTCTATGCTATCATATAAAGAGAATCACAGACTACTCAGGACATAGTATCTACTGTAAATAATAAGTTCTTGACTTTAAGTATAYCGTGCATTCAAAAGATATTGAATTCATTTCTCTTACATGTAAAACAGAACAGTTAATGATTTATGTCTCTAAATATAGTTGAAGACATTTAGGTGAAGGAGATCAAGAAATCAGGATTCTCATACATTTCAAGTATTCCATGTCAGTGTTAGTTCCCCACCTGCAAAGAGAAGAGCATCTTCCTTTTGTTTGCATCCTTGCCTGCTTAAGGCCTTCCCCTGCCTCTTTCTTACCTTTAACTCTTAATTAGAATTGTCTCTGTATGGCTTACATTGTGAAGTCCCACATCGAGAGGGAAAAGTGGTGACTGACTAAAAGAAGTAGTAGGATCAGGTTAGTTACTGTAATTCAAATTGGAATTGAGAAGACTTGCCCCAAAGTGAACATTGGAATGATCTATTGATGATGAGGAGTGAAGAAGAGAATGACAGAGGGCTAGATATATGGGTAATGAGGTAGTTCCCTCTAAGCTAAGAGTAACACTGTATCCTGGGTATTCTAATCTTTTGGACTAATATCCGCTTATCAGTGAGTGCAYACCACATGTGTTTTGTGATTGGGTTACCTCATTCATCATGATATTATCTAGTTTCATCTACTTGCCTAAGAATTTCATGAATTCATTGTTTTTAATAGCTGAGTAGTACTCCATTGCATAAATGTACCACATTTTCCGTATCCATTCTTCTGTTGAAGGACATCTGGTTTCTTTTCAGCTTCTGGCTATTATAAATAAGGCTGATGTGAACATAGTAGATCATGTGTCTTTGTTATATGTTGGAGCATCTTCTGGGTATATGTCTAGCTGGATCCTCAGGTACTATGTCCAATTTTCTGAGAAACTGCCAAACTGATTTCCACAGTAGTTATACCAGCCTGCAACCCCACAACAATGGAGGAGTGTTTCTCTTTCTCCACATCCTTGCCAGCATCTTCTGTCACCTGAGTTTTTGATCTTAGCCATTCTGACTGGTCTGAGATGAAATCTTAGGATTCTTTTGATTTGCATTTCCCTGATGACTAAGGATGTTGAACATTTCTTTAGGTGCTTCTAGACCATTCAATATTCYTCAGTTGAAAATTCTTTGTTTAGCTCTGTACCCCATTTTAAATAKGGTTATTTGATTCTCTGGAGTCTAATTTCTTGAGTTCTTTGTATATGTTGAATATTAGCCCTCTATCAGATGTAGGATTGGTAAGAATATTTTCCCAATCTGTTGGTTGCTGTTTTGTCCAAAAGCTCAGAATACCCAAGATACAATTTACAGACCACATGAATCTCCAGAAGGAACACCAAAGTGTGGATGCGTCGATCCTTCTTAGAAGGGGAACAAAATACTCATAGGAGGAAATATGGGGACAAAGTATAGAGCAGAGACTGAAAGAAAGGCCATTCAGAGACTGCTCTACCTGGGGATCCATCCCATATAGAGTCACTAAATGCAGACATTATTGTGGATGCCAACAAGCGCTTACTGACAGGAGCCTGATATAGCTGTCTCCTGAGAGGCTCTGCCAGAGCCTGACAAATACAGAGGCAGATGCTCACAACCAACTGGACTGAGCACGGGTCCCCAATGGAGGAGTTAGACAAAGGAATGAAGGAGCTGAAAGGGTTTGTAACCCCATAGGAAGAATAATATCAACCAAGCCATACCCCCAGAGCTCCCAGGGACTAAATCACCAACCAAGGTGTACACATGGAGGGACCCATGGCTACAGCTGCATATGTAGCAGAGGATGGCCTTGTCCAGAATCAATGTGAGGAGAGGCTCTTGGTCCTGTGAAGGCTTGATGTCCCAGTGTAGGGGAATGCGACAGCAGAATTGGGTGGGTGGGAGGAGGAACACCCTCATAGAAGTAGAGGGAAGRGGATGGGGTATCAGGGGRAAACCAGGAAAGGAGATAACATCCAAAATGTAAATAAAGAAACTATCCAATAAAAATTAAATGAAAAATAAAGATTAACACTGTAGAAATATGTTCATGAGTGAGTCACAGTGTGGTATGAAATGACTCCTTCAGGCTTAGAGTGACAGCTTAATTACACCTCCTGGACTTGCTAGAACTTCTTTATCAGATCATTATAGATGAGGCAACTTTCATGCTCAAACAAATCTTACAGAAGTCTTGTAAAGTTATCATCTTACTTTGTTTTCTAAAAGTACCCAGTAGATATTCACTTTTAAAATGGATAAGAAATTGAACACTAACAAAAGTGCCAACACTRTTTAAAACAGTAGTAGTGGCTATGTCTGTCATCCTGGATTGATGACAGAAGGTGTTTATGTGGATCTTGACTTTATGGTGTCAGTATGGATAAGGATGACATATTTACCATCAGTGTCAGTATCTAACCTTCAGCAGCAATAATGATGTCAGCATTACTTGAAGGGACTTACTCTTGGAGATTTGTCTTACTTAATGGGCCATAGAGCTGGCCATGAGATAGATGGAAAGACACGAAGAATATTAGTTGACATGTATTGGGGTCAGTTCACTACAGCCTGTGGGGCAAATTCGGTCTTTTGTCTGTGGAACAGTTGAATCTATTTATTTACCTATTGTTTATGGCTGTTTTGTGGCACAATGACAAAGTTAAGTAAGTGCAATGGAAACTGTATGACCTGAAAAAACATGAAGTATTTACTATCTAGACCTTTACAGAAGTTTGCTGACTTCTAACCCAAATAATCAAAGAAGGTCAAACACTGTGAGGAGAAGATTGATGTCAGGCTCTATAATAGAAAAGCACAATCCTTTTTCTCAAACCTTCCCCTGCTTTAAACTCAGTTATTGATTGAAAGAAAAAGTTCCTCACAGAAGAAATGTATAAAAACTCATGCTCGGTGGCAATCCTTCCCCCATAGCTCCATTCCACTTCCTTTAGTGGAATAGCATGTAATGGGGGACGATTAAATATTTGGATCTTTTGAGATCACTTTGATATGGGTTCTGAATTCACAAACACTAGGCGAGCCCAAAGCTTTATGCACCTCTATTTCTAGAAGAAACACTAAGGTCAAAATAAATGAAGTCTGAGCCCATGCTCACTTCATGAGACTGGCTTTTCAGTTGAATATATGATCTCTGAGGCTTTGTGTAGGCTGCACAAAGACTTTAAATGGGAGGTGCCCCACATCTGTTCCTTCTGGAAATGTGATCATGAGTTCATCTGCCAAACTGCAGTGATAGTGTTGTAGGAATTAAAGTCAGCTTGGTAGAACTGGCTTAGCAGAACATAGAGGGAGAGAAAAACTCAAAGAAATGAGCATGTTACAATGAATTTACTGTATAAGTATGTGGAAAATGGCCTTCATATTCTCTAGAACTATGTAGTAAAAGCTATGCCCTTACYGATATGAAAAACCTTGACTATCCCCAAGGCCCTGAAATAAACAGGAACCATAGTAAGGGTTAAGTCAATGGTGTAGGGGTTATGACATTAGGTTATTTGGGATTAGGTTACAAAAGATTTACGAGGAGCCTCAGAATTTGTCAAGACATAGAAAGTTCATGTAGAATGTTTGAAGTTTTATAAGTGAAATGAAGACATTATCAAAATGACTTTTAAGAAATTACTGTAATTAAGGGGTAGAGAATGTATTAGAAACAAACAAGAATAAAATGAAGGTAAATGAAGTTATTCATAAGAGAAAGAAAATGGAAAAATCTGCAAATTTTATAGTAGTATTAATATTAGTTCAGTTTAGTTCAAGTATGAGGGGTTGGAAATTGAGGCAGGTGCCAAGAATAACTCCTAGAGTTTAATCTAGAAAAACTACATGGAGACTTGGCTGTGGTGCTACATGCCTGTATTTCCAGCCTCAAGAAGGCAAAGTCAGGAGGAGCAATAAAATTTGAGGACAGCCTAGTCCTAAGTAAGTCTTAGGGAAGCCAGAGGTATGCAGGGAGACTCAACCATAATTACCTGGCACTCAGTATGAAGGATCTATGAATTACAGAAGGGAAGGCTACAAGTGTTTTATTTTTAATTTATTTATATTTTTACAATATGAAATTAGTCTTTTATTATAATGTTTACAACAAATTATTCTTCCACCTCCTCCCTTCCTCCCTCTCTCTTCCTCATTTGTTCTTTAGATTATTTATTTGTTTATTTGTTTATTTATTTTTAATTTATTTACATTTCAAGTGTTATYCCCTTACCAAGTTTCCCCCTTAGCCCTGCTTCTAGAGGGAGTTCCTCCACCCACCCACCCACTCCTGCCTCCCCACCCTCGATTTTCCTACACTGGGACACCTTCATAAGAACAAGGACCTCTTCTCCCATGGATACCTGACAAGGCCATGCTCTGCAACATATGCAGCCACAGCCATGTGTTCTCCTTTGTTGGTGGCTTAGTCCCTGGGAGCTCTGGGGGGGGGGTATGGTTGGTTGATTGATATTGTTCTTCCGATGGGGTTGCAAACCCCTTCAGCTCCTTCAGGCCTTTCTCTAACTTCTCCATTGGGGACCCTGCACTCAGTGCAAAGGTTGGCTATGTATTTGTAGGCAGGGCCTCTCAGAAGACAGCTATATCAGGCTCCTTTCAGAAAGCCTTTCTTAGCATCCACAATCATCTAGGAATTTCTGGGATGAATCCCCATACAAGTGCTTTATTGATAGATAATAATGAGAGTRGAAAATACCACATAAAATATCTACTGAGGAGATCAAAGAAACTTCTTGAACAGCTGTACTCATGGTACTGACCAAAGAAAGGGATCCCTTGAAGGAAGGCATGATGGGAAGAGAAAGGTAAAGCCAGAAGAAGTGTTGATGAGGATTCCAGCAGAGGAAAGTGACAGGCAAGATAAAGAGCAGTTGGATCAAACATCTCAGGGAAATAAATGAGATAACAACAGCCAGAGAGCTTATAGMTATCTGACACCTAGAAATTTTAGGAAATTCTCATCTCTAGAAGTGGAGAGTGTCTTGGAGTTAGCATTGATACAGAAGAGAGAGAATATGTTGATTCCAGTAGAGAATATAGGGCTTTAGGACTCCTGTTGAGTTAGTTATCAGCACCCACTTCAGGCAGCTCATAGATTTCAGATACAATGGATCTGATATCCTCTTCTGGTCTCTGTGGGCATATGTTACCTGTGTACAAGCACCGAGCTTTTCTGCATATATCAGTTAATATGCAAACTGTTTGTCTTTTCCTTTGTAAAATTTTTGTTAATGTATCTTAGGTGTATGAATGTTTTTCCTGCTTGGTTTGTGAGCCAGTTGCGTGCCTGGTGCATAAAAGGGCATAGTATTCCCTGCAATTAGAGATACACATGGTTTTGAGCATGTATGTGTATGCTGGGAACTGAGCACAGGTCCTGGGACRGAGCAGCAACTGCTCTTAAGCACTGAACKATCTTCCTGGGACTCATTTTTTCCCAATAAAATGTTACCACCTCTCAAGATCCAAAGACATAAAGAATATATTTTTTAATTATTTTAAGTTACCTTTTCATTTTCATGTCTACTAGTACATTGGGCTGTATGTAGATTTTTTATTACCTCTTAAATTTTTTGCATCTTTTGTATACTACTTAACATTTTCCAGTGAATGTGGTTGGAAATAACACATTTGAATGGCTTAAATGGCACATTTTCCCAGAGCTGGCCCATTTCCTTTGGAACATTACACATAGAAAATGTGGAATTCAAGCTCGAGACTTTTCTCCTGCTTCTTAAATTTACATCAACTGGTTCAATGGAACCTGATTGCAAAGTCCCCACAGTAGACCCAAAAAGTGCAAACCTCTGAGATTCTTTCTTTTTATAAGAGCAATTACAAGGTTGAGGAATACCCGGGTGGGCAGTTTATTGCTCTATATGGATGTAGTGTAAAATGATCCAATGCTTTGGCAAAAGAGAAATACAAAAAGGAAGCCTCTTTTCAGTTTGCCATGGGTAGAGCATTTTGTCAGCTGTTGAACATGTGTTCCTCCCTTGTAGGTGACACTATTACATGCTGCCACATTCTTACACAGCTTAGAGCAGTCTAGGAAGCATCTGTCCTTCCCTTCTCCAGCAAACAAACAGCAAAGCCGAAAATTCTTTTGTTTCCTTTACTATTTGATTTTTGCTGATATTGTTGAAGACAAGGTCTCAAGTATCTCAGACTGACCTCAAACTTTCCCTGTGCTCTAGTCAGGATGACTTTGAATTTGTTTTTCCTGCTTCACTTTTCAAATACTGGAACTTCAGGCATGATTTCAGGCAGTTACTGGAATGGAGGCTATCTCCAAAATTGTTGCCTATCTGGAATTCAACCCCATAACTCAGTTGTCTTRTCTGGCTCCAGGAGAAGAAGTACCTAGCTTCTTGATGTACCAGGTTAGGGGGATACCCAGGGAAGGCCTCCACTCTTTCAGAGGAGAAGGAGATGAAGGATGGGGGAAGAACTGTGGGAGGGGAAAAACCAGTTAGGGGACAGCTATTGGGATGTAGAGAGAAAATACACACAGACACACAGACACACACACACACACACACACACATAAGCAAACAAAAAAGTGTTTTAATACTATCAGCATATTCAGCAATTGAGAAATATAAGAAGCTAAACCAAATTACTATACATTTGAAAAGTATTTACAAATATGCTGCCTTGTTATTAAACTGTTTTCCCCTCTCTCTGAGTGTGTGTACAATGCATGCTTCCTGGATGTTTAATGGATCAGGACACAGAAATGTTTACCAATATGCACACCTTCTGGGAAATACAGTGACTATAAAAACAAGCTCTCCTTGGAGAGCTTTGCCTGTTCTCTGTTATGTCATCTCACTCTTGGTGGTAAGATTAAAATCAAATATAACTTTGGGGTCTTACTCCCTGCTAAATAGATAATGTATTGTGATTATTAATTTTGAAAGATACCTTGATGAGATTTAGGATCACCATGGAAACAAGTGTCTTGTAAGGTCTGTTATGTGGATTAGGTAAATTGATGTGCGAAGACCCACTCTAAATGTAGTCAGTATTGTTCCATGTTCTGGGTTCCAATTATAGGAGGAGGAGGAGGTTGGGGCGGGGAGAAGGAGGAGATGGAAGAGGGAAGAGTCATGAGGGCTGAACAGGAGGAAAAGGAAAAAAAAACAAATGGAAAAGAAAGTAGGTTGAGCATAAACATTCATGGCTCGCTTCCTCCTGATGCAATGAGAGCCTCTGCCTGCTGGTGCTGAAACATCCCTGAAAYTGTGAGTTAAAATAAACTTTCCTCACTAGGATCCTTTTGTCAGACCTTTCCTCACAGCAACCAGAGAAGTAGAYAATGCACAAATTTAATACCAGAAACTGGGGCAGGTGTAATAAACCTGACCCTGAAGCTCTTTTAACCTTTGGAAATAACTTGTTTGAGGGATATGGATGGTTATAGAACTTTGAGCAATACAAACCCTTGAGTACTGTAAGCAAAACTTCAACTTCCATTCTCTTGAGTGCTTAGAAGGCAAGAGTGCTCAGAGAAACATAAGACAAAGGAGGCCCAGGACAAGAAGTTTCAGAGAACGAAAATGTCTGTCAGCACCACTTTATATGTTATTCCGGAAAACACAAGGCAGTTGCATTTTTGCCATGTCCTGAAACTTGAAGTTGAATTGAAAGAAACTTTAATCTGCTTAGTGGAAGAAACTTTAAGACAGGAGAATAATTACACTGTATTTTAGATACTGGTTACAGGTCTCATGCAAATCTACTGTGAGACAGAACAAAAAGTGGGCAGAAAGATAAAGTATCAAGCTTAAAAAGGAAAAGCATCAGAGGAAGTTTAAGGTTTCATACAAGGAGACTCTAGAAAACAGCACCAGTGACTGATAATGTGACTAGTACCATCAAAGAGAAACCAGGTAACCTGTTCTAAGAGAACAAACAAGGTGTCTTAAGGACAAGATATATTGAAKGAACCATGTAGTAAAGGTACACATTTCCCTATAAAGAGTCTAAACTGAGAACACCCTTCAAGTGGTTTCCTGCATCTCCAATACCGGTGTCTGGAACTGTCTCTTG
>BDUI01012397.1:26455-36951 GCA_002335545.1 Apodemus speciosus
CCCCCCCCCCCAACTCTTGACATACTGTCAGGGACAACCTTAGGGACGACAGATTCTGCTGTCATGTTGGAAAGGTGTCTGTTGGAAAAGTGACAGTTGTTTGCTGTCAGGAGGATTGTATTGCAGGAGCAGGCCCTTTCTAGGGGACAGTGACACAAAAGAATCAGAAAAAAATGGGATTTCCTCCTGTCTTTCTGAGCAGTACAAGCTTTAGGCTGGCCGAGAAGCCAGGTCAGGTACCTGTGTCTGTAACTAATGAGCCAAGAATACTGTCTGGTTTGGTTTTGGTTTTTTGAGGCAGTGTTTCCCTGTCTATCCTTGCCTGTCCTGGAACTTGCTCTGTAGACCAGGCTAGCCTTGAGCTCAGCGATCCACCTGCCTGAGATGGCTCAGCTGTTAAAGGCTTGGCTCAGAATTTTTGTATTTTTTAATGGTCTGAGAAAATTTGCATGAAGTTTTAGTAGGAGCCAGCCATGGATCTGTAAGTTTGAAGCCAGCCACTGCTAGCTATAGAGGGAAACCCTATCTTACCAAAAACAACAAAACCCTTAGACCATTGCATCACAGCTGATTGACTTGAAGTCACCCTGCTACATCGCGTTCACTTTTGAAAATATAACAATCTAGTTCGTGTATCTGGAAAGTTTTGATCCATTGAGTTCCTATTTGCTTACACGGTGGATCATCTTGGAAACATTAGGTAAAAGCAAAGAGAACTGCACCTGGCTCAGCCCAGCCAAATTACTCCCTGAACTCCAGCTCTACATATGCTTGCTTCTTTGCAGTACAGGAGGATGGGAGCCAGGCCTGCCTCCTTGCTAGGGGAAGTGCTTCCAGCCACACCCTAGCCCCATTCATCCGGTTCTGTTCTGTGTTATGACCACTGTGCTTCAGCATCAGATCCCTAGGCTGGGTTAGAAGTGGTTGTTAACTGCTGAGAACTAAATCCAGGTTCTCTGGAGTAGCCAATGCTCTCAATTGCTGAGCCACTGCTCCAGTCCCCATAGGTTTTGTTGTTGTTGTTTTTCCATGAAGCACAGGATAGCTTCCTTACCCTGCCCTGAGTGTGCCAGTGAAGATCACCACCATGCCTGAGTATGTCAAAATGAAGTGTCCAGCCCTGTTTCCCATGAGCCCTCTGGGTTACTGTGGCTACTCTTTAGCACTGTAATGTCTCTGCCTGAGACATCAGACATGTACCTTGCAGCTCAGCACACAACCCAAGGGATCGCAAGAGCCAGCTTTATTCCGAAATCTTTATTAAGGCAGCATGACAGAAATGGGCCACCAGCCCAAACCTTGTGGCCTGAGGAAAGACCTGTGTCCATAGGGCTTGCCCTCTCTCCAGAGCTCAGTCGCCTCCCCAGCATCTTCCCTACTTAAACCCTCTCGCTGAAGGGGAGGTGGAGGGCGAAGGAGAGGAGGGCATGACCCCATCCCAGGCTGTAGCAGCTCCTGGGCCACAAAGCGGTAGCAGAGGGGAAGGGAGGGGGACAGCAACCACCAGGGTTACCACCACTTGGGGGTACAGGCCTCACTGTACCCTCTTACAGTTGTAGTCAAAGCAATAAATTAAAATGGCCATCAGCACCCCTCAAGACCCCTCAATCATAGAAGCTAGGCAGGAAGCAAAGCAACAATTTGTGGGTTCTTGCTCTTCCGGCCAGAGCCTAGGCAGTTCCCCCTAAGAGCAGCTGGAGATTACACAGAGGCCATCTAGGTTGGCTCCTCATACGCGTCTATCGGGATGCCTGAAGGACCCGAATCCAAATGCAATGACCCTGCGAGGGGTAACACCTTTGGAAGAAGGTACTGGGGTGTTTTGGCAACTGAGAAGGTTGGAGCCCCAGACAGGAGAGGGACCCAAAAGAAATGCTGGTGTGTGGATTTTACCTGTTTGTATTTCTCTGACCATCATGGCCCAGGACAGCCAAGCTGGTTGAGTGGATAGGAAGAGGAGCTGACTGACCATGAAGACACCCTCATGACCAAGCAGCCCCTTAGTGCACACTGTGGGGATAGGCAGGACCTGGCCCCTTGGGCTTTGTGAGGGGGAAGGAGAGCCCCCCTCGGGCTTCAGATATGGCATGGATTGTTCTAGAGGCAGGGAGGGGGTGGCAGTGGCCCCTCCTCTGCTTGGTGGCCACCTGAGGGGGCCTGTCCCAAGCTACAGGTGGATGGCTGTGACATCTGTGGGAGTGCTGGTCTGACTGGGCCCCTGGCTGCTAGAGCCCCGGGGGGCTTTGGGCACAGGGCTGGGGGCAGTCTGAGCAGCTTCCCTGAGGCTCTCCCTGAGGGCAGCTTCGATCTGCTCCTGGCAGGCACGCAGGCAGTCCTAGAACAAAAGCAAGGTCAGTCGTCCGATGGGCCTCTCTCCCCTACAGCACAGACAGCAGGCAGGTGGGAGAGAAAAGCCACCCCACTGTGCACCGGGAAGTCTGGGGAGGTTAGGCCACAGCCCAGCCCAGCCCAGCCCAGCCCAGCCCAGGAATCAGGTCTTTAGTTCTCAGAAACTGGCAAGAGGATGTGGCAAGGGTGTGAGAGCAACCCGGCATCTGACACCAAGTCCCCCACCCCTGGCCGCGACACTGCACTTGTCAAGAGAAGGGCATCTGCCTGCAAGTACCCTTCATCCCACCCTCTCCTCTCCAGATTGGAGCGGACGATAAAAGGCCAGGGAAGCAGGCAAGGGCCTACAATAGGAGTTGGGGAATGCCGCCCTCTGCTGGGGATTGAGGGAATAGCACTTTTTTGTGAATGGAGCCTGAGACTTACCACTTCGGTGCCTGTGATTCCYGCCAGCAACTCTGTGAGCTCATCTGCAGACATTGAGCAAGCGCCTAGGCCTAGCACTGCTGCCCCAATGCTGCCTGTGGCGATCATGGATGGAGGGTACATCGCAAAGGTGTAATCTTGGAAAAGAGAGGGAACCATGAGAAGAGAGCCATCTTACCACACACACCAGACTGCATGAAGACGGCACACTRGGAATCCCCAGTGGTGAATGGGGTGACACTGAGCCACGGGGAGAGGGCAGACCCTAGGGAGGAGAGGGTTTGGTGTGTGCTCATGGTGCTGGCAATTTGACTGAGGAATGCACACTATCACGGAACCACTACACTCCAGGCCGACCTTCTCTGAGATATGAGCAAAACAGCAAACTTTCCGTCTACCCAAGGGGACCTGGCTAGGGACTAGAAAAGATMCAAAACCCTGTTTTGAAGACCTTAGGCAAGGAACTACTCACCATTCCAGGGGTTACCATACACAGCTCTGAGTACTAAAACCTTCTCCTGGCTGCTACTGTGAATCCTTCCAAAAACAACTTCCCCAGGTTGGCTCTTACCTGTAGCACAGAGGGCCAAAAAGGTCTGAGCATGCTTCTTGACCAAGGCCTGCCGGTCACTTGGCAGAGAAAGGCGGTGCAGAATCAGGGCCAGGAAGTCATGGGCAATCACGGCAGCTAGGTCCCACTTGAGCTTCCCCAGGACCAGCACCTCCCACTCCTGGGGGTTAGGGAAGGAACATGAGAGTCAGTGGCTGGCAAAGGAGCTGAGAATTTGACAGARGGTTCATAGTTCTGCCCCTGGCTTCAGGGACTGGCGCTGCGGAATGATGGGTTTGGGGCAGGGAAGATCTAGGGGCTTTACTTAAGCATCTATTGACCGTTTGTTTCTGGGTGCTAGAATGACCCGAATTATCCCTCTTAATCCTCCCTGAGTTTGAGGCTGGCGTGAGTTGAAACAGTCCAACTCTAAATTCCACAGGCTTCGGAAATCTCTTCTTCCCCAACATCGCAGCCAGGTCTCTTAAACAGAACAAGCATGAGGCCACTCCTAAGGTTCCTCAAAGAGGTTGCCCAACCCAACCCACACCCCCTTTGTGGGACGTCATGGGTGGGTCCTATCTCATTGGAGTCCAAGCCAAACAGAATGAATCCAGATGACCCCTGAGAAACCTGCCCAAGCCTACAAAACCATTAAGAGGTTTTAGGGGGAGTTTAGGTAGACTGCCTCAACCCCAGTCTCCATCTGAAGTTCCTAGACCTGGCCGGGGCTGCACTTCCGAGTTGCACACAGGAGGATTTCTTCATTGTTTTATCTCAGGAAGGAACTCATGGGTTTGACTCCTCACTGAGGTAGCAATGACAGCCCCACCCAGCCTCTTCCAGGCTCCCCCAGCAACAGCTGTCCCTCTCTGTCCCATGACCTAGGTGTCAGCCCCAGGCTTCTTACAGGACCCCACAGAAAGAGCCTGGACTAGAGCCAGAAGTAAGGCTTCAATTTTGCACCCAGGCCTCTGCCCTGATAACCTAATAGCATCCAGCCCCTAAGGGAGCGCCCAAAAAGCAATCAGGAGTGTGCGGGGTCCTCACTGAGGCTAGGTGGGCACCCTCCCCCATATCCAGACAACACAGAAATCCCAGCCCCACTCCAAGAACATAGTAGCTGGCAGCGAACAACTAACTCATCCCTGCTTTCAAAGCGCTCTGGTCGGAATTTTCCCCTCCTTTCTGGGGCCTCTGCTCTGCTGTGTGGATTTAGACTGCTGGAGTTCTTGGAGTCCCTCACAACTCTGACCGCAGGCCACTCACAGTTCAGAGCCTTGAGCAGGAGAAGGACTTGCCTATTCTGAAAAACTCCCCTCACACACAGCCATGTAGACCACCCTAATCTCTTCACAGAGCTAAGTCTCCTACTTCCCAGCCTCAAGCCCTCAAAAAACATCTTGCTCCCTGGCTCTGGAAACTACTAGATTCATCACAAAGAGCTGTGGGGCCTCCCGGATTCCCAACTCAGGCCTCCCATCCTAGAGAGCTGCTTGACAGGAAGAGGAATCCAGTTCCCCGACTCACAGCCGGCAGGGGCCCCAGTACCCTAGCTTCCCAGTCAGCCAATCACAGCAGTCTGCCTGCTGCCCTCCTCCCTAGGAGATGGGGCCCAGAGACTCCTCTCAGGGTCAGGGAAGGCTTGGCCAGCCACAGAACAAGGTGGAGGGAGGAGGTGCCAGCTCACCCACCCTCTCCCCCAGACCCTGTGGGAGATGATGTTCATGCTCTCTTCCAGATCCAAGCAGATCCTCCACCTCCTCCCTAGACTCCTCCGGGGCAGGGCAGAACCCAACCGATTTTTGCCCCGCCTGGAGGAGCCCAGCCCAAGTTCCCAGCAAGAGGCCCCAAGGAGCCACTTCCCAGACCACAGGGGTGACAGCAACCCCCCACAGGGTTATGAAAGCCCTTGGTCTGAGTGGGAGGGCCAGGGGACCAGCATCATTATCACATCGGAAGCAGCTGCAGCTCAGCTCCCTGTCTGTCTCAGCTCTGGCCTTTGGCTGAGCAGCAAAGGGAGAAACTCTTCCACCGGCCCAGAGCAGCTGCTCGAATTTTTCAGAAGGAAGACAAGAGAGGGAGGGTTAGGAAGGAGCTGTGTCTTTGGGGATAGGAGGAAAAGGGATGAAAACACCTCAGCGCTTCCTTCCAGCAAGCAGGGCCTGGCTTTAATCAGCTCCGGGAGGCTTTTCCATCACAAAGTCCACACGGGGATAAAGACTCATGCAAGGCAGCCCCCTCCCCCACGTGAAGCACATTCCACTCCGGTGGGGGTGTACAGACATGCCCTGCTGGCTGCCAATAAATAACTCACGGTGGCTGTGTAAACCCAGAGGCAAAGTACTGGTGTATAGACCGGCAATTGGACTTGTTGCTATCAGGGGGAAAGCAAGTTAGGAGTGGAACCCCACTGCGGTCAGAGAAAAGGGGGCTTCATTTAGTTTTAAGCTTGCAGCTGAAGCACCACTACTACACTACTCGGCCTTTGTCCCACACAAGTTCTTTTCCAAAATACCAGCCAGGGGCGAAGGGAGGGTTGATGGGTGAGGGGGTGAGCTTGGCGTCTCTTTTACTAGTACATAGGGCGATAGTATGTTTGGTGGGGGGTTGGGGTGGGGGGTTGGATTCTGCACGCACCCGCAACTGCCAGGGAGCCACAGCTTGGTCCGTATAGATGCAAAGCTTCTCAATAGTCAGGGGCGTGGTTTCCCGCAGCTTGGAGGCCAACAACAGGCAGACGGTACCTAGAAGCTGCAATTGCGCCTTTCGGGTGGGGACGCAGGACAGGTAGCGATCCAGGTAGTTCATAGCCAGAGGGAAGACATCCTCCTCGCAGCGCTGCTCCTCACACACCTGAGGGAGGGCGCACGAGTCATTGCTAGGGAAGGACCAAGTGAAACGCGGCAGCATGGAGGAGTGGGGGTGGGGTGGGGGTGGAGGGAGAGTGGAATGTGGAGCAAAAAATAAACCGAGAGGGGACAAACTTAGAGCGACAAGTATCAATAACCGAGGAGGATGTGCCCTCCCCAAGGTGACCCCCCCCACTTCCTCTGCATGGTCTTCTCCCCACCCCGGAGTAGGGGTGTAAACGAGAGAAGCCCATGCTCACGAAAGATTCCAGACTCCCCTCCCCCACGGCGAGCGGAAGGGGGACGGAAGGGTCACCTAGAGAGAATTGGGACCTTACCCTCATTACCGCCACCCACTGCACACATACTCCCAGGGGGAAGGGAGGGAACTCCTGCCGCGGTCTCCCGCACTTTTCATTTCCCTGTGGACCGGAACCGAGCCTGCGCCACCCCCACCCACCAGTTTCCCCCGCCAGAGCCCCGCGATAGACACAGGAACCAGTTCTGGGACGAAGGCGGCCGAGTCCAGGGTTTTCCACACGCGCCTCCAGAGAGTACCGGGTGAGGAAGGAAGCGGGAGACACCGAGGAAAGCCACAGGGGAAAGAGTGGCCCTTAGCCCGCTTTCCCGACCTAAAGTGAAGCTTAGTCACAGTGCCAATTGACTGGAAGTCACAGAAGAAGCCGATCGGGATTAGGGAAAGGAAAGGGACAGAACGCAGGCAGCTGGTTAGGGTGCCTGTGTGAAAAGGCCAGGCCCCTGTAGTCTGGGCCGCCAAAGCATCTTGCAGATTGTGGTCGGAATCACGAAGTTCCGACAGGGAAAGTTCAATTTGCCCAGAGCCGGGGGTGGGGGTGGGGTAAGGAGAGAAGAGGGGACCCGTCCGGGCCTTACCTCCAGCATCCAGTATGCCAGCATCTTCCGCATGTGCGGCTTGATCTCCTTTTGCACGCACTGGAAGTAGGAGGCTCGCGGCACGTAGCGCTCCTCCAGACGGAGCAAACTCTGCAGGACGCGCTGGTCCCCCAGCAGCCGCGGGTCGGGCCCGGCCCGGGGCGCGTGCCGGGTGCCCTCGCAACACAGAAGCTCCATCCTGCGATGGCTCACGGGTGAGAGCAAGAGTGCAGGCTAGTGAGTCCTAGGAGAAGCGACGCGCGTGAGGGAGAGCGCGGGGTGCGGGCGGGTCTGGCGCTGGCGCTGGCACTGTGCGGAGAAGCCCCAGCCCGCCCGCCACCCGCGCGCACCGCTTCCCTGACAGGCGCCCCGCCCCTCGCGACGATGTAGCAACCGTGGAATGCTCCGACGTCACAACGTTCTAAGGGGCGGGGCCGCAGACGGAAAGGGCTGGCGGGCTCTATACCCTCCCTCCCTCCCCGCAGTCCCATTGGTCCGCTGGGCTCCGGCCCGCAGGCTTCCGGGCCCTCGGGTCCCTTCGGACCAAGAGGGTGGAGAGAACTTTCTGGGAGGGTGCCCTCTTCCCCATCAATGGGTCCTGTCGTGACTCTAGCCACCCAGTAAAGAACTAGTCACCAAAAGTTATTCCTTCGCGTATGCGTCCTATTTCATTGCTCTAGGGAGTGTGGTAATAACTTCGTTCATAGTTGGTTCACCTCTCCCCTAAAGTGGCTTCTAGGAATGGACTTGAGTTGGGCTTTATTTTGCAGACCATGAAACTGAGGCACAGTAGTAGCGCCAAAGATCTCATTGTTAGTCCGTCGGGAAACGTGGCTTAGAAACTTGTCTACTTAAACGAATACCGCAGATCTTCAGCAACAACTTCTGGGAGCTGAGCAGAAATGTAGTTTCTGGCCAATTCAATGGCTCAGAGGGTAACCGATCCTGGCACTAAGTCTGACGACCTGAGTGTGATCCCCAGGTCCCACAGGGTGGAAGAGAAGACAGCAACTCCCATAAGTTGTGCTCTGACTTCTACACCAATGCTTTAGCATGTGCACACAAACCCGCATGCACATACACAATTAATAAAAAGTAAAAATCGAAAGAAATGCCGTTTCTCAGGTCTGCTGAATGGGACACTGCATTGCTCCAAGGGAGGTATAAGCTGTGTTGGAGAGAGAGAGAGAGAGAGAGAGAGAGAGAGAGAGAGAGAGAGAGAGAAGCTGCAGAGCTGCAGATGCGCTCAGGGGGCAGAGCTCCTGCTACCCATGCTCAAAGCCCAGGGTTCAGTCCCCAGCACTGCAGAAACTATAAATGATCAAAAGATGAAGGTCACTGTCGGCTTATTCAGGACCAGCCTGGGCTGCATAATTCTATCACAAAACCAACCAACCCAAATAATAATAGCCCATGGAGAATTCCAGGCCAACCAGGCCCATATCAGAGGACTCAAAAGGAAGGAAGGAAGGAAGGAAGGAAGGAAGGAAGGAAGGAAGGAAGGAAGGCAGGAAGGCAGGCAGCCAGGCACAGTAGAGCACCTTTAACCTTAGCACTTCGGAGACCGAGGCAAGCAGATTTCAAGCCAGCCTGGTCTAAACAGAGTTCTACGTCAGCCAGAGCTATGTCAGGAGACTATGTCTCAAAAACAAAAATAGAGGAAAAGAAGAGTGTGATAAGGAAGGCAGGAGAGAGGAAAGGAGGGGAAGAAGGAAGCCCATGACTCGGCACTGCTCCTTCTGCTCAGCCCGTGAGCTCCAGGAAAGCAAAGGACACTGTGTAAGCAGGGAGACCCGTCTACACGCTGGGCACCGAGCAAGGGGTCAGAATGCACGTATGGGAGGTGGATTCTCATGGGAAGGAGGCAGGATGGGATTGTGTCAGTCACAGAAGGTTACTGCCCTGGCGGTTTCTTTCCTTGTTGAGACAGTGTCTTACTTTATAGCCCCATGCTGACCTTGAACTCTCCAGCGTCTTGCCTCAGTTTCCCAAGTGCTGGGATTACAACCATGTACCACTCCACGAGGTACGCTTAGCAAATTGGGGAGGGGACACTTTTTGAGACAAGGGTCTTATGTAATCCAGGCTAGCTTTGAATTTCATGTATCAGTGAGGCTGGATCTGATCTTCCTTCTTTTACCTCCCAATTGCACACATTACCCACACTAACATTCTGTTAGCTTGATGACACGGGGTCTCACTATGTAGCTCTGACATTTATAGACTTGACTCTATGTAGCTCTGACTCTAGGTAGACCAGAATGGCCTCCGGCTTGCATCAATCCTACTGCCTCCTCCTCTCAAATTCTGGGATTACAGGAATGCAGCACCAAGCTTCCTGTCCTGAAGGGCAGAGACAAAGTCTTGAGTAGCTGTGTATCCTCCGGATACATCAACTGGCTGTGAGTGCCAACGACAGTAAGTGATCTTCACGGACACATACTGCGTTCAAGAACTGAACACATCTGAGAGGTAACAAATCGTCTTATCTTCACAACAGCCTTACAGAAAGTGTATTATTTTGCCGCTGTGTAATAGGGGCTGGGTGCTAACACTCAGTGTGGATAGCTAAGTAACCAYGGGGAGGCCACACAGCTAGTAGTCTGTGGAAGCAGGCTGCAGTCGTTTAGCTCCAGAGCTGATGCCCCTGCATGCTGCTGGAGTTCAAAGCCAGCGGTTGGGTCATATTAGGCAGGTCTGCTCTACCACTGATCTACCTCTCTGACCCCATGGCTTCTTTTTGTTTTAATAAGCTTGAGGACCATTTTATTAGAGTTTGGGGCAAAACAAACAAACAGACAGGCAAGGAAGATTCCTGGAAGAGAGAGATGAACTGAGGGGAGAGAAAGCCTTGCGTTAGGACCACGGATGGAAATATGCAGCGTCCACCATGGAAAGGAGACAAGAGTGTCTTCAGAATAACAGAGAAACAGGGAGAAATCCCAAAGTCCAGGGCAAACACGCTTAAGAATTTGCAAGACAGAATGAAGGAACCGAAAAATTAAACACACCGAGTTAGAACTCACAAGGGGGATGGGGCATGCCAAGTCACCGGGATCTGAGAGCACCAGCCATCAGTCCGTTGCCTCTCGTGCTGTCCCAGGAATGTATATTGATTTATTCCTTGTTGATCTACTGAGAAAGAGCACCCAGAGACAGTTGAGTCCTAGATGCTTTCTTGGATAGCTGGTCAAGAGCCCCACTGTCTGGGGGCCTTCAGGGCCAAGGAGCTGGCCAGCTACTTGAAGGATGCTGGCTGAGGCAGCAGGTGGCCCCCTCGGGAGAACTCCAGAGAGGCGCGCTCATCAGCCTCATGTCACTGCCCCTTGAAGAACAGAACTAAGAAGACAAAGCGACAAAGCAAGGGCTGGGTTGGTAGTGTTCAATTCCCAGCACTGCGTTAAAAAAAAAAAAAGAAAGAAAGA
>BDUI01012404.1:10716-23336 GCA_002335545.1 Apodemus speciosus
AGTCTGTTTGGAGTTCTGTAGGCTTCTTGTATGTTCATGGACATCTCTTTCTTTAGGTTAGGGAAGGTTTTTTTTCTCTATAATTTTGTTGAATATATTTACTGGCCCTTTAAGTTGTAAATCCTTGCTCTCTTCTATACCTATAATCCTTAGTTTTTTTTTTTTTTTTCTTCTCATTGTGTCCTGGATTTCCTGGATGTTTTGGGTTGCAAGCTTTTTGCATTTTATATTTTCTTTGACTGTTGAGTCAATGTTCTCTATGGTATCTTCAGCACTTGAGATTCTTTTTCTATCTCTTGTATTCTGTTGTTGATGCTTGCATCTATGACTCCTGAATTCTTTCCAAGGTTTTCTATCTCCAGAGATGTCTCAGTTTGTGATTTCTTTATTGTTTCTACTTTGATTTTCAGATCCTGGATGATTCTGTTCAGTTCCTTCCCTTGTTTGTTTGTTTTCCTGAAATTCTTTAAGGGATTTTTATGTTTCCTCTTTAAGGGCTTCTAACTGTTGACCCATGTTTTCCTGTGTTTCTTTAAGGGATTTGTGTATTTCCTCTTGCAAGGCTTTGACCTGTTGACCCATGTTCTCCAATAATTCCCGAAGGGATTTTTGTGGTTCCTCTTTAAGGGCTTCTACCTGTTGACCCATGTTCTCCTGTATTTCTTTAAGGGTGTTATTTATGTTATTCTTGAAGTCCTCTATCAGCATCATGAGATGTGATTTTAAATTCTGTTCTTGCTTTTCTGGTGTGTTGGGATATCCAGGATTTGCTGTTGGGGGAGAACTGGGTTCTGATGGTGCCATATTGAATTATAGTGATTTCTTATGAAATTTTCATTAATTTATTTATTCACTTTACATCCCAATATCATCCTCTGCTCCTCCCTGCTCCTTCTGCCATTTCTTGAGATAATTGTACTTCATAGAAGTAGTACCAATTGATCTAGAGTGTTGCTGTATAGTGTGTTCATAATAATACAAGTGGAGACAAATTTATAAGTATAATTTCACATATATTTATAATATATGCTATATACATATAATACATATGAATACTTGATGATTCCACAATGTAATACTCTTTGTCTTTAAAAAAATATAATCACCCATTCACAAATACATTCTCTTTCACTTTAGAAAATTTCCAAGTGTATTATTGTTTGAGTGAAACCTTTTGCCTGATACAAACACGCATACTTTCATGTCATCTAGTAGTCACAGCAACCACAGAGAATATTATATGCAGTTTATTTTTTAGCTTTGATTTAAGATGCAGTAATCTCTGTGAATCAATAACAAAGCGTTTCATTAAGTCATCCTCAACCAACATTAAATTAAATGCTCTATGGATATTCTGACTCAAAAATCAGGACACAATAAATGCTGTCTACTTTTCAGTGAAATGATACAGAATAGTTACTTAAATCAGTTCTAGCTACACTATTCCAGTGTAAAGACTGATCATTATTTAGTTATAAAGAAACTGAAAGTCAGAACACAAGCAGTGTTGTAATACACTTGATAATCACAAGGGCTGTGTAGCAGAGGCCGAGTTATATGATAAATCCAGTTCATAATAAATAGAAAACATTAGATCTAGCAGGATTTCATAGATCATACCTTTTGGTCTTAAAACTGTAACCTTATATGTAAACTTAAAAAGGTAGTTTTAGTTACACATTAAAATGTTATTAATTTCTCTTTACAGTATATAAATATTATTGGATGGTTTAAAAATATACAATTGTAAATGTTTAAAAGTTGATTTTGTTATTGTTGTTGAGTAAGTGTCTAATGATGGTGAGTATGCTGGTCTTAGAGTCAGGATTCCTCCTCCACTTACCACACTCTATAATGCACTCTCCTGTACCGCTTTCTTATTCATCGTGGTGAATTTTGAATCTGTATATATATGCCACTTCTTAGTAAAATCTTCTATAAATCACTATGTTAATACAGATTTTCTAGTCTCTTTTATTAAAAGCATTTTCTGCTATTGAGAACCTACTAAAACTTATAATCATTAGATTTCTATTCAGGCAATTATCCTCTATCTTATTCTTACTTATACTTTAGGAGATATTACCTTCATATTGAAAATAAATCAATAAGTAACCTATATGCTTTAATTTTAATTTAGTTCTTTGTATCTGTTATGAAAATTTTGTTTCATTATTCTTTTTGTCCTTCTTTATTTACTCCAAGTTGTTTTTATATTTCTAATGGTTTTGGTTGATTTTTCTTTTTGATTCTTTATGCCACTTCCCCACCTTCTTTTCTATCTCTTTACTTTGTGTCACATCCTTGCCCTTGTCTCCACATGCTGAGTTAGCAGTCTTCTGTCATGGTGCCCTTTTGTAGACCATCTTCCCAGGTATCACAAGAAGCTTCATATTTATTCATGAAAGTGGTATGCGAATGCTTTTCAAAAATGTGTTTTCCCAACTCAGCTTTACCTTGAGCACTTGAATCATTAATGTTCCACCACCATTTGAATATGATTATCATATAATCTAAAATACCTTAAACAGAATCTTTTATCTACCGTCACTGACATATCACTTTTGAAGGGATGAATACCATCTTCTGGAAAAGGGAGCTTACTGGTTACCTGGAAGGTAAGTAGTTACAATGTGAGCTTCACTTTTTTAGTTTGTTGTCTACATAAGATGCTTGTCCAGTCTGGACACCTTCCTCCTCTCTCCTCACTAAGGCCAATAACAGCAGCATGCTCATGGGCCTTTTGAAGCTGGAAAAACATTTTCTTTTAGTAGTAGTTTGTTTTTCTTTTTAAATAAACCAAATAGAGATAATGGTCTATCGACTTTATCATAACCTAAATTTAACCCCCAGAAGAAGTAATGCACATAAGAGCTGTTATTAACAGTACTGAAATGAAGGGAATAAGAATTCAGAAATGTTCACTTCAAGAACATTTGAAATGTATTAACATCTTTTATTGTGTTATCTTGGTAAGCACTTCCTCATCACAGAAAACAATATACAATCCACACTATATTTAGAAAGCTTAAATGTTGCAATAGAAAAACAGAAGTATTGAGTATAGTGCATACCCCAAGATCATCTCATTCCTATATTTTTAAGGTTATAGATTGTCTCATGATACACTTAAGAAACATTCAACCTGAAAATCATTTCTATTATAAATTCAAAGGCAATGTAGCTCAGGTGATGACTTCATTCCTGCAATCACATGAAACTTCCACTAAAAATAGAAAATTGTAAATGAATTTATTAGAACTAGTGAGGTAGTTCAGGTGAACAGTTTTTCTCCGCTACATATAAGGCTCCATGCTAAAAATCTCAGCACTAAAAATAATTTCTTAAAAACTTTCTAATGTGCAATATAATTATGGGAAGAAGATTTGATATGAGTCTCACATTTGCCAACATATTTAAGTCATGTAATTTTTAGTGTCAACTCAATCTAGTAGTTTCTTTAGAAAAATCTCATCGTTTCATCTTTTTACCCGAAATTGCTAAATTATCCAAAAGTAAACATTACATTTTAAAATATACTACTAAAAAGTTAAATATAATCTTTATTTATATAAAAGTGTTTGGTAGTATAAAATGAATATTCAGCAAGGACATTTAGAGCTAGACAAGCCTTATTCTTCAAAAGCATATTATGTATAGAAATACAAAATAAAACAAAGCAATAAAACTCAATAAAATGTCCTTATGTCTTCACAGGTTTCTTGAGTATATACTTCCCAGGCTTTCCTCACAATGCTTGCCTAACAAGGGAGAAGACAAGTAGACACTTCATCCCATTCACTCTTCTATCAAGGTAATTTAACATAATATTTGGAGATTAAATAAAATGATTTTCACTGATATATGGGCTCCTGTATATCTGAGGTCCCTAGCACATATATAGAAGTCTGCTTAGTCTAGACTCAGTGGGAGAAAATGAGCTTAATCCTTAAGAGACTTGAGGAGGAGACTGGTGGGGGGGCCTAGCACCCTCTTGAAGGCAAGAGGGAGGGTGGAATGGGATGAGGAAATGTGGGAGGCAGTTTGGGGGGAGCAATGACTGGAATGTAAACAAATGAAACTATTTATTAAAGAAAAGAAAAGAAAAAAAAAGAAAAACAAGGCTACTTGATGTTCAAATCATGTATATGCCTTTGGTGACTTTTAGGATATCCACTAACTTGTTTGTATAGTACTCAGTGGTGCCTCTTATTGAAGGACACTGTAGAGTCCTAGCGTTATAGCAGGCATAGTGTTACTATGGTCATGGTTTGTCTGTCTTATTGTTAAACATCTCTTAACTATTTGTTTCTATGGCCAAATTCATCTTTGACATAAATGATTTGGGGGTCAAGAGTCTGGAATCACTTTGCAATCTGGAAATCTAAAAAGGGCAGAGGAAGGGGATGATTTTAAAAAGAAAAAGGGCAATTTTGTAATCTCAGCTGCTCTAATGTATGTCTGGATACACTGTATATTTCTGCTGGGAATCCCTGGCATGGAAGAAGTCACATGATTATACCAAGTTGTAAAGGTCACAGAACTTATATAATACACAGGCAAATCTTTGAAGCTTAAAATAAGTAGTACTGATTACACCAGAATTAATCATCTAAATCTTAATCTGAAAATGAAAGTGCATGTCAAAACAACTGAATGAGAAGGAGAGTCATACACCCTCAGAGAAACCTTGTGTCAATGTTATGCCAGGAATATCTCAAAGATTTAAAGATTGTAATATGGCAAATGTACAATCAGCTCTGGGTTTCAAATGTAAACCCAAAGGAATGTTTAAGGTAGTAAAAAATAAGATCTAAGATGTTTTTAACAACCTGGATGAAATATATGTATGTTAAGCATCTATGCTGTTTTTCTGAAGATTTTGCATTTGTTTGTTTTAAGGAGAAAGTTAAGCATTTTTCATTAAGCACCTAGCATCTATGTTAAAGAAAGTATATCAATTTAGATCTGTTTTAGCATGTCTTTGAGTAATCTGAGGCATAAAAGGCATATGTTATGCATTACTGAATGAGAAATTAAGATAATAGCAAGAACAGTTCAGAGATACTCACAGAAAAAATAGAAAATATGTGARTCACTATCAGACCATCATAGCATAATGTGAGAATCAATACTCTGGATGRACAGCTAGCCTGTGAGAACAATCTGATGTACTTTGGAAAAAATATAAATGTTATCAAATTTATTTGTGATGCATTAGTAAATAAAAACTTGCAGACAGATTGCTAATGCAAAGTCCCAGGGCATGTACCAGTCTAAGACAAAGTACTGATACAACTTTTTCAAGCAAGGAAAAAGGTAACATTTGATTTTCCTAGTAGATAAATTCAGATTAGGTGTTTTGACAAGATCTGCCTAAATTACTCTTTGGAAATCAAGGGCTAAAGTTCTTGAAAAGCATKCTGATCCTATATATAAGCCCTGGGTTGTCTGGAAATCACTATGTAGATGTCCTCAATTTAAAGATGCCCTAATGCATCTGTCTCTTGTGCGTTGTAATTGAAGCCCTGCACCAAAGGACTTCATCACTTTATCTGGCACAAATTGATGTTTGTTAATTAGTATGTATTTTCTGTTAACTTTTAAAATTAGGCCCAGRTTTTTAGGGTGTTAGCATGTGCCCTTATACTAGAGCAAATATGTTCATGAAGGAAATTAATGGTCAGCTTCAGGTCAAGCTATTCAGTGACAACTAATGAGCTACTTTGAAACTTTTAATATAAAATACAAGTTCTGATATCCAAGAGGTTTTAATTAGAACCTTAACCAATATAAATCAACCCCTGTGCTGGAGCCAGTTAGACTCAGCACAAGAGAGCAGAGAGGAAAATCTTTTCTGGGTCAGCGGCCACCTATGCTGAGACTTTCTCAAACCACAGAAGCCAGGTCGCACGACAAAAGAAGGGTTTCTCTAAATACGCATGTTTATATATTTGATGAGCTTCGTATTAGGCCACACAAAGAGTACAATATACGGATTTAGAGTCACTAGCTATGAAACTTGGAGAATTAACCCTACTTTAGAAGTGTGTCATCAAGCACTTTCACATCAAGAAACTAAAAGGRATGTGAGAAGTGTACAGATGTTGTGAGGGCTTAAGGGTTGATTCAAAGTTCTTGGTTGTCTTTAAAATTAATTCCCAAGTTTTACTCTAATCTGAAGTAGACAGCTAAAGTTCTTGAAAAACATTATCGAAACTAGCAAATTTTTCCATAATAAAAATCAGTATATAAAATAACTTAAAACTATGTTATTGAATATTTTTCAGTCATATATGTCATTATGATACATATTTTATATTCCTTAGAATGAACTCAGCTCTCTATTCAAGGTCTTTACTATAAGTAAATGCTATGAATTGAAATTTACAAAAATATTCTCCTACAATAATATTTCACTTGCATAACTGTGTATACACACACACACACACACACACACACACGTATTTAACCACACTATTTAGTAGTAAGAAGAAGCAAAAGTTCTAAAATAAGTTGAGAAGCATTAGTTTAGTAATATTTTTAAAAAATTGAAATCCATGTAAACAGAATCTAGAGATTAGAATAATATTCTCATGGAGAGACACAATATCTTTGAGTTTGTGAATCACACTCTATCTTCAAGACTCCTTGTTCTTATAATATACAACCTGAAAAGAGAACCTTTCCTATAGGTAATATGTACTTTAGATAATTACATCAAAGAGATTGAGGGAAAGGACATAAAATTGCCATCATCTCCTCTTCCCAAAGCGACAGCCTCTGACCATGGAAAGCACTGGCCATGATCAAAAGGAAGCAATTACTGACATCAGACATACATAAAAGGCTATCGATCAAGTCATTCTCAAACCCACTGCTATAATTATTTCTCAGGTAAAAATATCACCTTAGAAAATTAATGGGGTTTTTAGAGGAACTACAGTGAAAAGAACTATTGTCTTTTCAATTCTATATGGACACCTGGTATTTAAATCATTCTATTTTCCTTTTTTTTCCATTCATAATATGACAAAAACAGCACTGGCACATACTTCAGAATGGTCTCCAAATGTTTTTGCTCATTTATTTTACTCAACATCATCAGGAATATTTAATATAATCAATTTTCTCCTCTTCCCCTTTACCCACTTTCCTTCTCCAGCTCATCACAACTCTCCCCCAAACCCCCTCTTTGCCCTCTTCCTCCTCCTATTTCACAACCTTCTTCATCTGTACTTCTCAGTCAGTAGTTTAGATCTGTAATACAGGGGTAAAATTCTTCCATGATTCCTAGGGCATGATCATAGAAAATAGCAGCAGATACAGCAAGAGCACATCATAGGGACATCATCAAAAATTACGTAAACAAATATGGAGACTTCACCAAYGTGTCTTTTACATCATGTAAAAGCTAGTGAGAAAGAAAAGAGTTGACATTGGATGGGAATCCAACTGTCTTTATAGTATTATGTAAATCCTACACTCATTTCTGACCTCTGCAATATAGCTCCTATATTGTACATGTTTGTCAGGAGAGTAAATACAGCCTTAGGTATGATTCCGAGGCACAGTTCTGGAAAGCATTTGATCAGGAGTTATACCTCTTCTGAAAGTACTGATTCAATTATAATTTTCAACTAATTTGAAATGTCAGGATCTTCTAATCACACCATAACCTAAATGTCTCCAAATATCATATAATCTTCACATTGCCTAACTAATAAGGGACCTAAAAGTACCTTGATATCTGTGGGCATTACAGATAATGAATAATCCAAATGAATCTGCAAGCAGTTTAAATGATGATTTTATATTCATAGTCCTACGAGTCCTATGAAAAATTTAAGTTGGAATCACCAGGCTTACTTAGTGAGCACTGAGTGTAAAGTATCATATTTTCAACCTTCAATGGTACCCAGAAGCTGACATCAGAGACAAGACTATAAAGCAGCATCAGGTAGCCAAAAAAAAAAAAAAAAAAGATGGACTTTCTACCTACCATGTTCTCTCTGGATGCAAAAGAACATAGGATAATTCTGCATTTCTTTTTAGACAATTTCTCAATATTTAGACTATAACAATAGGACACTGGCTCCCCAAACATAAATAATAGAAATTTGAATAAATTGGCCTATGAAAAAAAAGTCTAACCTTAAATCTCCCACCCCTAAGCATAACACAACTTCATTTTTCAGAATGTGATTATTTCTTCCTTTTTCTTTTATCTAATGTGTCTCATTCTGATGTGTCTTATTTTGTGACAATTTGATTTATTATCTAAAGCAATTTATCCCCACATGACTAGTGGCCAATATTGTTTAATCTTTTATTTCTCCATGTACTTTTAGATTTTGGATGTTTTCTATGGAATTATTTATTTACTATATTGATATGTTAATTTCTTATTTGTTCCTTCAGACTTTTGTTTTTCATTTCTGAAGCAATAAAAGAGAAAAGTAGAAAACAAATATTCCATTACCCCTTCCTCTAGTGGAAAAATATGTCACAAATGAAATTTTCCAGTATCTTCAAACAACTTGTCTAATGTGTTTTTGCTGTGCATTTGTTGAATTTATTGTCTGTTTTGTGACAGAGTATTCTGTAGCCTGGCCTGGCCATGCATTTACTATGTAGGTGAAGATGACCTTGAATGTCTGGTCCCCTTGCATATTCTTATAAAGAGTGGAATACCTTTCTGCATTTATATAATAGCTTTATTTTTTGTGGTTGATAATGTTATTTTAAAGTTTTTTTCCCAAAAGATGCTCCAACATATAACAAGGACAAAGATTCCACTATGTTAATAGCGCCATTATTTATAATAACCAGAAGCTGGAAAGAACTCAGATGGCCTTCAGCAGAGGAATGGATACAAAGAACGTGATACATTATACAATACTGTATAATACAATATTGTACAATACAATATTGTACAATACTACTCAGCTATTAAAAACAATGTCTTCATGAAATTCTTAAGCAAATGGAGTAAACTAGAAAATATCATCCTGAGTGAGGTAATGCAATCACAAAAGAACACATGGTATACACTCACTGGTAAGTGGATCTTAGCCCAAAAGCTTCGAATACCCAAGACAATTCACAGAACACATGATGCTCAAGAGGAAAGAAGACCAAAGTGTGGTTGCTTCAGCCATTCTTATAAGGGGGAACAAAATACTCACAGGAGGAAATATGGGGACAAAGTGTGGAGCAGAGACTGAAGCAAAGTCCATCCAGAGGGCTCACCTGGGGATCCATCCCATATACAGTCACCAAAAACAGACACTATTGTGGATACCAACAAGGGCTTGCTGACAGGACCCTGATATAGCTGTCTCCTGGATGCTTTGCTAGAACCTGACAAATACAGAGGTGGATGCTCTCAGTCAACCACTGCACTAAGAACGCGGTCCCCAAAGGGAGAATTAGAGAAAGGACTGAAGAAGATGAAGGGGTTTGCAACCCCATAGGAAGAACAACATCAACCAACCAGACCCCCCAGAGCTCCCAGGAAATAACCAACCAAAGAGCACGCATGGACCAACCCATGGCTCCAGCAGTATCAGAGGATGGCCTTGTCTGGCATCAAAGTGAGGAGAGGCCCGTAGTCTTGTGAAGGCTCAATGCCCCAGTGCAGTGGAATGCCAGGTCAGGGAAGTGGGAGGGTGGTGGAGCACCCTCACAGCATGGAGAGTGGGAGAAGATAGGTGGTTTCTTGAGGGTAAACCAGAAAGGGAATAACATTTGAAATGTAAATAAATAAAAATWTCCAATAAAAAAATAAGGTGCTTTTTTTTTAACATTTGAGAGATTCACACATGTATAGCTACTCTCCACTCTCCCTCTTTACTCCAGTCAGAATCTTCCTCCCTTCATTTCCATCTCCTTTTTAACTATGTCCCCTCAGTTAGTGTTGCCCAAATGTCCAGGGGTGTAGGGTTGTCCATTGGAGCCTGGAAAACTTACTAGTAGTCACAATCCCAAAGAAAAATTTCTCTCCTTCCTCCATTAGTCAACAATTACTTATTGTTCTAGCACCCCTACACTTCATATTAAAGTTTTAAATGGCTTGATCTTGTACCGGTAACCACAGCTGTTGGTACAGGTTATGCATGCTCCACATATTTCGCATGCAGATGATGACATTTCACATCTCTATTCCCCAACCTTTTGCTTCTTTGTTTTCTGCATTCTAGTCTCTGATGTTCTCTTAGCCTTGGAGGGGATTGACTGACACAAGTGTCCCATCTATAGCTGAGAACTCAAGTGCCTCCTTCTCTGTACTTTGGATAGTAATGAATCCTTGTATATAGCCCTAGCCACTGCAACAAGAAATTTCTCTAATCAAAATTGAGAACATCACACACTGGCCAATACAAACACTTCTCTTTAGAAGCCATGGCTCATTACTGTTTGTTTTAAACAAAGGGATGGAGGCGAAGGCATGCAGAGAGGATGGAGTGAGATTAGAAGCAGAACATCTGTGCAGAAGGACTCCCTCCAGTGGTTTATTTGTGAAAAAACACTCCACCTCTCATGTTACAGACGTACTGGAGCGTTTACAGCTCTTGATGGTAAACTATCACTGTGTGGTTGTGCTCCAATAAAACATGCAGATGATAATTGCTTACAATCGTGGCAGAGATTGTTGTTAGCTCTTCTGAAAGACAAGTTCAGCAAGWCAGATATTTTCCTGGGCAAGCTGTCTGGTATTTCAAAAAACCATTCTCAATAAGGCTTCTGGTCTTTACAATCAAGAAAAATCGATGCCAATGACAATGTAAACTAAGATGCATGCTCTGAAAGAATAAATTGAAATCATGTGTGAAAAAAAACATATGATTTTATACTAGAAAAATATGGAAAAGTTTTTCCAATCAAAGTAACTCTCTTGACTGAGTTATTTATTCTGGGCCTACAGATCAATAATAATATACTGTGTGCCACAAGTATACTTCTAATTTTCATAATAAGCATGGAAGAATTTTTTGTAAAATAAAATCTGGTTTATTGAAAAATATCTTGACAATTTCTTCATGTAATTAATATTTTCATACTAGAGAGACGCAAAATAAACTTTTATAATATTAAACCTTAAAAACCCAACAAATTAAAATTACTCATATTTTATTATTGTAGTGGGTTGTATTATCTATAATTTATGTTCATTATCTTATAATTTGATACTGTGTCCTGATAAAACTACAGAACATATCATCATCTTATACTTCATTACATTGTTTAAACACTTTGAATATAGGACTCCTAGAACTTCATTAATAAATCAGAAAATACAAGGGTATTTGTATAAACATATTTTATATATACATATATATACATACATATATATATATATTTGCCTCTCTATATATGAACACATGGGGTATGTGTGTGCGTGTGCATGTGTGTGTGTGTGTGTGTGAAAGAGGGGGGGAGTGTGTGTGTGTGCGTGTGTGTGTGTGTGTGTGTGTGAGAGAGAGAGAGAGAGAGAGAGAGAGTGTGTGTGTGTGTATGTGTGTGTGTGTGTGTGTGTGAGTAAAATATAAGATCTGCTGGGCTGCGACTCAGCTAAAGGCCTAAAACATTTTGGTTCACTGTTCTACAACAGAGCTACACACACATCCTTTAGATATGGGTTCTATGAAATCACTACTTCTTGATTGAATTGTTTATTTGTGTATTCTTTAAAAGGCTGGATATTATCATGTTTTTTTAARCATTTCAACTTCAGGTCAAGCCATGTCTAAGTAATAATCAGCAATTTAAGTGTATCAATATGTTCTCTGTCATGTGTAGTTATAAATATAATCATGAAACTCTACTTTTTGTCCATGACTATAATAAAGTATGTAAAGTGTATTTAAGAAGAAAGAGTGTAAAAGTAGATTGAGTCTATGAAAGAAAGAGCAACTTCTTTCTGAAATAAAATGTCACTTACTATAAAGTTCATTGGTGTAAGATATGCCATGAACATATGCCATGCAGAGAATTGATTCAAGGGAAAATGAAAGGAAAGTTTTGTAAAACAAAAGTTACCAAAAGAGGGCATCTATAGACACAAGTATCTAAGAGCCACAAAGCCTCCTGTAAGTACTTTTACTGCCTCATTTAATTAGAAAATATAACAAATTAAACATATCTACAAAATGAAGGGAAAATACTTTGTATTTGTTTAGGTCAGTATTTATTGTCTACCTTAACATATTACAACATACAATAATTATCTTATTATAACTAAATCCATGTGTAGATCAGAATATCATTAGAATCTAAAGATTAGAAAATCTGTAAAGGCTTCCATATTCAGTATCTACATCACTGCTTCTCAACCTTCCTAATGCTCTGACTCTTTAATACAGATCTGCATGGTCCAGAGACTCCCAGACATGAAAATTATTATTGCTACTTCATAATTGTAAGTTTGCTACTGTTATGAATTGTAACTATTTGTCATGCAGAATATCTGATATGCAATCTACAAGTTGAGACCCACTAGTCTAGAGCTTAAAGTAAATTCTGTATTTTGCTCTAGTACTGTTACTAATAAAAAACATTTTTACTTGCAACACCATTACCTACATTAAATTAATATAGATACTCTCATGTCAATCCAT
>BDUI01012408.1:38898-56776 GCA_002335545.1 Apodemus speciosus
AATAGACAAACAACAACAAAAATATATATTAGGAAATAGTTTTATGACTTGAAGATAAAAAAATCTTATTTTGTGTAGGTTTATAAATAAGCAATAGTTAATATTAATAACTATGTAAAATACCTATAACATATACCTATAATAATAATAATACATATATAGTTTAAATAAAAATTTCTCATCTAAGCAGATAACGCTCCCTCTAAGAGCTGAAGAGCACCCAATAAAATCCTCAACACCGGACATGAGAAGACCTCTTTTGAGTTGTTGGTTAGGGTTGTCCAAGAGACTCCCAAGATATTTTAGACTSTTACTWCTGCCCTTGGTTTCTGGCCAGAGTTGGAAGGTAACTTCCCATTGCTGAAGSCACCATGYACTTYAAAGACAGAGCCAAAGGTCCCTGAGTTGGATCTGCAAGCTATCAAAAGAGGGAAGCCACCAACAGTCTTATACTGATATGATGCGTGTGAAGCACTATGAAGACCCCATGGCACCATAACCCTAAAGGTTTTCTGTAGTGTTATGTGTGCTTTGTCAGTGACCAACGGTTCTCTAATTGTATTTAAAACCCACTCAAAAGAGAAACCATGCCTAGAATTGGAAAACTAACCAACTATCCAGAGCTAGTAAAGTCAAACTTTGGAGGAGAACTACCATAGCCACTTTATTAAAGCAGCATAATACTTAACTACATTCTAAAGGTTTGTTCTTATACCCACAGATAAGTATTGTCTTCACCCCTCATCAAGTAAACAATAGATACTGTTACAGAAAACAACAGCCAAATCAAATATAGAGTTGTATAGCTCACTCCTAATGGGTACATCTACAAAACATCCACACCAAGGCTCAGGGAATACTGTAGAAAAAGGATCAGAAAGAATGTAAGAGCCGGAGTACTAAGGTTTGTTGTGAGATTGCCTCCTCATAACCTTACAACTCATAGAGTTTCAGGAACCTGACATCAGCTGAACAAGAACAATAGATAGGTCAAAGCTCTAGATTATAAGCCATTCTAATCATTATGTCCTCCTCTATATGAAAACATCACAAATGTTTTATCAGAAGTAGTGGAGATGAACTATTTTCTTGTTTAATGTAGTACTGTATAGCACAATTTAGAAAGCTTTTCCTTCAAGGAAAAATTAGTGATGAAGAGGAAGGAACACAGGGCATGCATCCTTATCTCTATCATATACATTTTGCTTTAGGATTGTTGTCTGAGCCTTGTGGATTTTGCAAGTTCCTCTGTAGCACATTGCATTTTACACAGAAAATGGCTTAAAACAACAAACAGGTTCATCAAAGATTTATTCAGAACTTGTACATTAGAACAGATGGAGAATTACTCTGGGGAGAAATAAAAGTATTTTAAAAGTAAACAGAAGTTTGAGAAATGAAGTTACATTCACATCTTGATTTCACAGCACCTTAAAGCAATCATTATTGCATCCTGAAGAAATAAAATATAAATACATTTAGGGTTTGGGTAGGAGCTTTCCTTAGGAGCCATTCCTTGGTGATAACTTAGGTTGGCTTGGAAGAGAAATAAGGAACATGGGTTGTTTTTGAACTAGATTTCAGGAGATTTAAGTATTATTAGGAGAATATAGCAATCCCTTCTTATCCATGGAAGACACGTTTCAGAGAAGCCTAAAACCACAGGTAGTCCTGAAATTATTATACAGTATGCCTTTTACCTCATTTTTATGAAAAGAAAAGACATGTCTTTTCCATCTTAATGAAGCATATATTGTACACAGTGGGAGTAACGAGTTTGAAATGCAAGACAAAACTGGTGTAGTTTCTTTTTCCTTTTCCACAATTGTACTGAAAGAAGATTCATTCTCACTATAGGTCTTAGCTTCAAAGTAATTTCTCTTTTTGCCACATTAAATAATTGCCACTCTTCGGAGAATGGGCCTTTTTACAGATTTTTCCTTGGTACATGTGACTTGCCAGGTGTTCTGCCTTTGCACTTGGACCGTTAGTAAATAACATAGGGATCCCTTGGACACAAGCCTTCACAATGCTTGGACATGTAGATATGATAACCACTGTTGTTCTGAAGTAACAAATGGTGGTGCACACTGGGTTCTCTGGATAAGAGATGATTCATGCACTGGGCAGAACAGAGAACAGCACAAGATCTTATCATGCTATTAAATATGGTGTGCAGTTTCAAAGCTTGTATTGTTTATTTCTGCTGCTTTCATGTGATTTTTTTTAAATATAGTAGACTGAAAGTAAATTGTAACTTTAGAAAGTGAATTTGTAGACAAGGGAGAAAACTGGACAGAGTTTATTTTCATACTGCATTTGAACCGCCAAGTCATAATCCTTTGTTGCATCCTTTGGCCCATTGCCATTTGTGGGTCAGCTTCCTTCTCCTCTACATATGGTACTGTCTCCCAGCAGACATCATGATCATATGGCCTTCACAGTCTCTTAGCCTCCTTCCAAATGTTTCCTAAGCCTTAGATGTAGGAGCTGTGCTGCAGGTCTATCAGTTGCTATAGGGCTCCACAGTTACTTATCCTATACATATTGACCAGTTTGGGATTTCTGTAATAACCTCTATCTGTTGCATACAGAAGCCTCTTTGATGAGGGCTTGCAGCTACATCTTTATCTGTGGATATAAGGATAATTTAAAATTCTGTAATCACCTGACTTAGTATGATGACTGTAGAAGAGCATTTAGATGTGTGTTGTAAACATAAAGTTTGTACATACTATTTTTTGTACTAATAAATATAAAGAAAGAATGGACTGTGCATTAAAATGTTAAAGTAGTGAAAACAGAAAAGGTATATTTTAAAAAGACTTTGGTTTCAAAAGAGAATGAAGTGAAAAGCACTCATAAATATTCTTTGAAAGAGTTGCTGGCTGGATGGAAAAGTACAGGTATGGATTAAAAGAGCTGTTGATGCAAATCTTAGGAGGACAGCTTGGAAAAGGGAAACAATGAGTGAGTGAACCATTAAGGATATTAGTCAGGCATTAAGACGAGGTTCAATTTTATCATTGGCAGAAAACGTATTTTTTGTCATAAAACTAAAAGTTGAATTTGGGGCTCAAAAGAAACCACACACTAAAACATTAGGGTTACATTATATTAAAACATTATAAAACAGTATATTAAACTGATTCTGACATATAGAATATGGTAATATGGCTAATAATAGGAATATAGAGTTTGGATTTGAAAAAATATTCATTGGTTTGATATGAGAAGTACAACTAGAATTTAAATGAAAAGAATGAGCTATGTAAGGTGTCATGGCAGAGAGAATCCAAATGAAATCACTGTGTCACTTGAGATATCCACTGGGTTTGTGAAGGATGGTTCTCAGTCACCTGCATAACTCGGTGTCCTTACTTCTCTTGTCTATGTTTGTCCAGAAAATATAAAGACCTAGATTTGTGCTAATAATTGATAGCATAAAACCTGCAGTAAGAACAGTGCATAGCTAAGCAACCGGGACAAGTCATTGCTGTACGGATATTGTAGTATGTGAAGAAACTGTATAATCAGGTAACTAACCGGGACTGCGAATTTCATGAGAAAGTGACATATGTGATGAAGTCAGCCTTCCTTAGAATGATTAGAATGTAACTGACATCATTCTTCACTATCCCTCCTAACCTTTGTCCTTTTTGCCTTCAACTTGGAACTTGTTCCTTGGCTCCTCCTGGCATACAGCCTGGTAACTTCCCAAATAAGGAAGGCTTACAAAGACTGGAAAGCTGTGTGTCTAAGTCATGTTTTACATGTCCCTTGGAATGTCATTTCTTTCGTGTGTTCTTAGATGGTTTCCAAAAAAAAAAAAAAAAAAAAAATGCGCTGGAGATCTGAGATAGAGGAGATTAGAAATCTCTAAATAAACCTTACTCTATCAGCAGCAGCAGTATAACTAGTGATGAATTCCAAGTATTTCCCCATTGGAAGGTTTATCAAATCATAGTCCTCTGTCTTCAGCACTATTGTAACTACACAATAAGACAAAAAAATGCAGCATGTGCAAAGTGCAAGGTTGAGCTGTGCCATCTGGAAAGGGCAAGAGGATACTCTTGGCTGAGGCAGCACATTTTTCTACAAGGGAAAAAGGAGACAAAATATGTCACGATGTTAGTCATTCTCGATGCAAGAACCTGGGCTACATTCTCTTCCTTACACTTCTACCAGAAACTTTCACAGGTTCTCCTCCGCTCATTTTTGCTTTGGCTTCTTTATTTATAAATTAGCAATGAGTACTGTAATATTTCAAGTATCTTTTTAGAATTTCACAGGATATCACAAGTGTAGCACCCAGCTTATAAAACATTGCTACTGCAAATTGTTGAGATCCAGGACAAACCCACTTAAAGAATGAAAGGGTTATTTGGTTCTCTGGAGTCTAACTTTTTTCAGTTCTTTGTATAAATTGGATATTAGCCCTCTATCAGATGTGAGATTGGTAAATATCATTTCCAAATCTGTTGGTTGCCATTTTGTCCTATTGACAGTGTCCTTTGCCTTACAGAAGCTTTGCAATTTTATGAGGCCCCATTTGTCAATTCTTGATCTTAGAGCATAAGTCACTGCTGTTCTGTTTAGAAACTTTTCCCCTGTGCCCAGGTGTTCAAGACTTTTCCCCACTTTCTCTTCTGTTAGATTCAGTGTATCTGATTTTATGTGGAGGTCCTTGATCTACTTGCACTTGAGCTTTGTACAGGGAGATAAGAATGGATCAATTTGCATTCTTCTACATGTTGACTGCCAGTTGAACCAGCACCATTTATTGAACATGTTGTCTTTTTCCCACTGGATGGTTTTAACTTCTTTGTCAAAGATCAAGTGATCATAGGTTTATGGTTTCATTTCTGGGAGACCTGTCTGTCTCTGTACCAATACCATGAAGTTTTTAATCACTATTTTTCTGTAGTATGGCTTGAAGTTAGGGATGGTTATTCCCCCAGAATGGCTGAGAAGCACCTAAAGAAATGTTCAACATCCTTAGTCATCAGGGAAATGCAAATCAAAAGAACCCTGAGATTCCACCTCACACCAGTCAAAATTGCTAAGATCATAAACTCAGGTGATAACAGGTGCTGGTGAGGATGTGGAGAAAGAGGAACTCTCCTCTATTGCTGGTGGGATTGCTAGGTGGTACAAGCACTCTGGAAATCATTTTGGCGGTTCCTCAGAAAATTGGACATTGTACTACCTGAGGATCCAGCTATACCACTCCTGGGCATATACCAAGAAGATGCTCCAACATGCAATAAGGACACATACTCCACTATGTCCATAGCAGCCATATTTATACTAGCCAGAAGCTGGAAAAAACCCAGATGTCTCTCAACAGAGAAATGGATACAGCAAATGTGGTATATTTACACAAAGGAATACTACTCAGCTATCAAAACAATGACTTTATGAAATTCTTAGGAAAATCRATTGAATTTGAAAATATCATCCTGAATGAGGTAACTCAGTCACAAAAGAACACACATGATATGAACTCACTGATAAGTGTTATTAGCCCAAAAGTTCAGAATACCCAAGATTCAATTCACAGACCTAAGAAGAAGGAAGACCAAATTGTGAATGCTTCAGTACTCACAGGAAGAAGAAATATGGAGACAAAGTGTGGAGCAGGGACTAAAGGAAGGCCATCCAGAGACTGCCCCTCCRGAGGATACATCTCATATACAGCCACCAAACCAGGATGCTATTGTGGATGCCTGGAATTGCTTGCTGATAGAAGCCTGATAAAGCTGTTTCCTGAGAGGCTCTGCCAAAGCCTGACAAATACTGAGACGGATGCTCACAGCCAACCATTGTACTAAGCGTGGGGTCCCTGATGGAGGAGTTGGAGAAGGGACTGGGGGAACTGAGGGGGTTTGCAGCCCCAAGGGAGAGCAACAATGTCAACAGACCAGACCTCCCAGAGCTCCTAGCGACTGGACCACCAACCAAAAAGTACACATGGAGGGACTCCAGCTGCATATGTGGCAGAGGATGGCCTTATTAGACATCAATGGGAGGAGAGATCCTTGTGCCTGTGGGTGTTCAATGCACCAATGTAGGGGAATGCCAGGGCGGGAAGACAGGAATGGGTAGGTGAATGTGGGAGCACCCTCATAGAAACAGGGGGAGGGGGGATGAGATAGGGGGGTTCTGAAGGGGAGACCTGAAAAGGGGAAAACATTTGAAATGTAAATAAAGAAAATATCCAATAAAAAAGAATGAAAGGAAAGAAATGTATTTTTATCTTAGAAAATAAGGAAGGACAAGTGAGACGGACATCATTAATAGTGTCAGGAGTAGGCTCTCCCCAGTGGGAGCAAATGGAGAAAGCCCAGAGCACCCCTGTCTCACCTGAGAACTCAGGATTTTCTCAGAAGAAAACTCCTGTAGCAGATTGTTCCCTCATCCCTTAGAGACTCTCTCTTTAAAGCCAGGAACAGCACCTGCTCCTTTGCATGAAAAATGTGTCCTTAGAGAATCAGTTAAGATCCTGAGGCAGTGATCATCCTGGATTGTCAGCTCAGTGTAGACACAAAGGAAATTGGTGGTCTACACTAGTCAGTAAAGAAGAGACAAGCCGAGATGCAGGCAGGTGATGGAGGAGACCATACACCAAGAATCTGTGTGTGTGTGTGTGTGTGTGTGTGTGTGTGTGTGTGTGTCTGTTGCTTATTGCAAATAGGATGGAGCAGGATCTCCATGGAAATAATGAAAGCAAACATGAAGGACTTCAGCGCTCTTTACCCTTGCCCGCCTCTAGGAGTACCTAGGTTTCTTTTGGCTTCTGTGTGCCAATCTGTAGCTGTTGCATTAGACAGCAAGTCTCATGGATATAATCAGAGCACATTGATTTTCTCCTATTGTCCCGGTGACTTTGCTTAGGAGGTGRGGAGTTCTTTCCGYTCACTCAAAGAAAACCTCAGTGGSCTCACACTTTTCTTACCTCCTAATTTATTAAACATTCTRTAGTCAGTTAGTCACAATGCATACATCTCAGGCTATTCTGTTCTTAGAGGAAAAAATTTGCATACCTCCACAGCTGTTTTACTGGCTTCCCCTGCTGGAGATGGCTCAGGGGGTGGTGGAGATATGGCAGGTTCTTCGTTTTCCCTTGACTTTCTTTTAAACTTTCAGGGCTGAGGAAATACACAATGCTCATGATAGGGGGAAAATGCTGGTATTTGCGTGATACAATGACTTACAGGTTTTAGGCTTTTTGAGGCTGGGCTGTTGATATAAGTTGATACTTAAAGTAGATGAATGTGCAATTAAATGTGAATTTTATGTAAACATCAAATTTATGCTAATATTCTTGTGTCTCGTGTGATATTAGATATTCTCATACCAAATCGTAATTTGTTGTTTATCTAAAGCTAAAGTGCACTGATAGCCTATGTTTTTTATTTGCTCTATCTATCAATTCTATATCCTTAAGTACTCCTACTGGTATCATTCAACTMTAATGGCTTTCTTGCATGTCTCTTCCTATTCAGGAATAGATAYCATGGACATGTTGCTGAGGCTTATCTGCCTGACCTCCACAGTTCTACAGAGWACAAGGTCCAACTGCCCCATGCTGCTGTATTGTTGTTTACCTAGAGTTTGGGCATAGGAAACACTCGTGCAACTTTTGGCTTGRAAAACACTGGAATGTAAGTGGCCATTTACCCAAATCACCTGCATTATTGGACAACTGTCTCTGAACTTTACCATTTCTAGCCTACACATAGGTACTGGTACCCAGCACTCCTTTACATGCAAATGCCAAGTGTTCTATGGGAACAGGGGACAAATAAAAGTCTCAGGTAGAACAGACATCTCTATTTGAACTCCTACAGAGAGAAATTCATAGCAAAGAAAGACCCTTTTGCAAAGAAATTCTCCTCACAATTTTTTTTTGGCAGTTCAGGATCCAAACATCATTATTATTTATACGTCTGTTACTAGCTTCTTTTTTAATCTTGAAAATTTGTTCTTTTGTTCTRGGAGCTTACTGTGCTACATCTTGTCTGAAAAAGTTTGGCTTGGAGTGGGAGGTGGCTCAGCAGGCAAAGACACTTGCCATACAAACTTGATGGTCTRAGTTTAACCTCTAGATCCCATAGTGCACAAAGAGAACCCATTCCCAAAACTTGTCTTCAGATTTCCACATGCACGAACTGACACAATAATAGTAAGTGAAATTTTAAAAGGATAGCACGACTGACTTCTGAAATCTATCTTTGCACTAGGTATCTAAATTTCCTTGGGATTCAGTTTCTTTGTTCTGAGTTGCCTTGATGCCCTTATACATTAGACATCTTATTTAAGCTCTACAAATTAATTCTGGTTATACATTTCTTTCACCTAGAAAAGATGATTGACTCTATAAAGATGCACAATTATATTCAAAGTATAGAAAATTTTATCTACATTAGCTCTATGTTTAAAAACTGAATTTATAAAAAATATAACCCTGCTTAAAATCCCCAAAGACCCTCATTGATTACAATATTAAATGTCACGGTCTTGGTGCATTTTCTATATTCCGTGGCCTATACATTTGTAACTCTTTTTATTACTACTCTCAAATATTATATTAAGTTAGTTRTGSGAAGGAATGCAGGTACAGCATTTGTGTGAAGGTTTAAAAAATGTGTGGGAGTTGATTCTCCTGCTCTACATGTGGATTCAGTTCRGGGATTAAACTCAGGACGCCGGATTTCATGAGAAGTYCCTAATGTKGAGCCACCTCAYRGGCCCACCTTGTGGTATTTATTATTTTACCCATCTTGCTTATGAATGTTGTTGTGAACAAACATGATTTAACTTACCTTATGGTCGCATTCTTTGTCTGCCCTTTCTTTTGTTTAAAATGTTTGGCCTTCTCTAAGWGTAGACTGTACTCAGATTTTAAGACTCATCAGTTCTAAATAGGTTTGTGTCTTCCTTCTCTTCTGCAGAATAGGTGGATTACTTTTTTTTCTTACACACATTCCTGGTATGACTTTCCATACGAAGAGCCTATACTATATTTGATATAAATTAAAGGTCTTCCAGCTGCCTGTTTGTGTTCTCTGAGGGAGGRTACACAGCAGTCCTCTCTTGGACACTTTCCTCTCATGTTCACCTCGCTGGCCCTTAGCTCAGTCCRTGGACAGGATGTGAGATCTTCTTCCACATGCTCATCCTGATGTTATTCTGTTGCTAATTGCTGTCTACTGTGAAAATCTTTGCCAAAATTCGACTTTAAAACTCTAGTGGAACTGTGAAACTGTGTAACAATCCATTCTTAATCCTTTATGATATTCAGTAATTAGATAATAATTAAAACAAACTAGAATAAAGGAAACCAAAAATTAAGTTCATGATCCAGACAGGAATGATGGAGAGTATAAGCTTTAAAGAAGGTCTGAGTGCAAAGAAGTAACTCGACAGTCTTTAAATTAACATTCCACATTAATTAGCAACAAGTCACATTGATTCTACAATTGCCAAGTCTTGATTTCTTTCTAAATTCATAGACTTTATTTGAAAAATAGCTTAAAGAGTTTGTCCATTTCTACAAAGTTGTTAGGCTCTGAGGGTTTCCTAAAATTTTGTCATTGCTTTCATCATAATAGTAAATGATATTGCTGTACTTGTATAGGATTTCAATTCCAAGATTTTTATTATCCTCCCCTTTTATTAAYATATTTTAATTACACAAAAGATTCTTCATTCTATACATGTTCAYACACATAGAGAATTCACTTTGTTTGCATTTACCCTCATTGACCTTTTCGCCCCCACCTTTTGGTGTGCCCCCTCCTCATCCAACAGAGTTCTCCTTCAGCTTCTGTGCCTTTTCATAGAAAGTTCTAAYTCCCTATTAAGAGAAAACATGAAATTTTGTTTCCAGGTCTGGCTTATTTCACTTAAGYRGATGACTATCAGTTACTTGGTGATCTAAATGGAGRWTATGCAGTGGGTAATATGTAAATGAAGCAACAGCTAGAAATTATGTAAAAATAGGACTGACCTCRACTGCTTAAAGGCATCTCCCTATAAAACCAATATGGTTCTACTGGGAACAACAGGACCAGCTAGCTTGTTGCCCATTAGGCAGATTGATGACTCTARAAAMAGTTTCAGGATATGACACATTTTTTAAAAAAAATAAGATTTGGCTCTATCTGGYCARCATTTGATAAATAACTGAAGCTACTCCAATTTCTATATTTACTCTAACTTAGGACTGTAGAGAGACTRTGTTRTATCYCTCTAATCAATCACATGGGGCCTTTCTGATCCTGATGATCTGCCTACAGCTTCCTTTGCCAGAACTCTCCATCACTCACGTACTGCTGAGACACTCTCTTCTGCACTGCTCAGCCTGTCCTATTATGATCAAACATTATGAACTGGATAATTTATAAATAAAATGAATTTATTCCTCACAGTTCAATACACTTTGATCTCAGGTTGAAGGATCTAAAGATGACTCATCCATGAGAGCAGAAGATCAGAGGACAAGAGATTATACATCAGAGAGAAAGTRAGGCCAACACGGGCTTAGGTTTTCAAAGTCTACATTAACAAGGGTTCTCAAATACTTTGGCACTGCTTCTAGCCTACCATTCAAAGGTAGGGGAGAAAAGATAGTAAATAGGGTAAGGGGATGTGGACCCTGTTTAGAAGTAATTCTTTGAAGGTGATTCCAATCCCTTTTTATCAGGATACCAGCAGTCCAGTTCATTGGTGTCAGGATACCAATGGTCCAGTTCAGAAGTGTCACCAAACATGAATCAGCAACAGCATGATCCAGCAGAAACCTCTAAGGTCTCCACTGAATCAGCATGAGTCAGTGAGAGTCACYAGGACCAGCCAGAATGCCAGGAGTTCTCTACTGTGCAAGAAATGAAAACCTGCACAGATAGCCCTGGAAGTGCCCCATCAGTGTCCTGAGTCCTACTTAATACCCTCTCCAAACATTATGTGTCCTCCCACAAGTCTTGCCTCAGCAAAACACTATGTGTGTCTGCATCACATGACATAACCAGAAACTTCCACTTCAGGCCAAGCTCATTCCCTCATGCTGAACCTAAACCAGAGATAAATAATCCACTTCTGCAATAATAGCATAGATCAACTAATCTCCCTTTATGAACTTATGACCTCTAGAAGTTCTCACCTTTAAACACTATTGCAGAGACAGTAAGGTGTCTCCATAGGTAAAGGTTTGTGCCACCACCCCTAATAACCTGATTTCAGTCCTAGATACCACATGGAGAGAGAACAGACTTCCATGAGTTGTCCTCTAAACTCTGCATGCACTCACATTCATGGGCACACACACGCACATGCACACACACACACACACACACACACACACACTATTAAATAAATAAAATGTAATACTTGATATTACAATGGAGACTAAAATTTTCACACATGAATGTACAAATCCCAAAACATCCCATATTTTCCTTTTCAGTCTGCATTTGGATCTCCAAACCTCAAATGATAGTAGCTGACTTCCTTGCTTCTGAGGTCCTCTTTAGTCATATTTGCCTTTCAGATGATTTTCATTCATTTCTATAAACATGGTTTTCAAGCCGTTCCTTATGTTCTTCAGAATTTAATAAATACTGGATACCTTTAAGTTATTGTCTTTCTTCTCTATAATGAAGAGCCATGCAGAATCACAGCCATGATGAACAGAGCAGCTCCCATTTTTAGATAATAGCAGACTATATTTAGAATCTGGTTAGACTCTGATTTAACACAATAGCTCCTTCAATGGCTTCCCTTCTTTCTCACTGCTTCTGAATACCTAGTCACTAATTGCATTTTAATTACACTTTCATGTCTCTGAAAGGTCATGAACCATTATAAGATAGAGAAAAGAGAGAGGGAAATAAAATTGCCTTTACACACACACACACACACACACACACACACACACAGAAACATGTTGCATTTTTATGAATCATCGATTCCTAGTATTTTTTCCACAATGTTTGAAAAGATTCCCAAGAGATGCAGAAACCACAGTTCAGATGATGCAAGGAGCAAGGCATCTGGGCTGAGGATTGAGGAATTACAGTGAAAAACACTGTGACAGACAGTCTGCCAGCAGCAGCAGCAGCAACAACAGACTAGAATGTCATTTCTGCTTGAAATATGTTGTGTGTACCAGAAGCCATTTCTAAAACTCAAGGCATTGCCTGAAAAGCAAGAGCCTCAGAAAACKTCTCTGTCTGTGTTCATTATTACAACCCAGCATCTTGGAGAGTGAGGCTCTGGGACTGGACCTTGTGCTCTTGTCGTATGTTCACTGTCACTTCTAAATAAGTTCCAACAAGTCACATAACATCTTCAAGACCCATGTCCAGATATGTTGAACTATTCTGGTTTGGCAGTGGTATAGCTTTTCTGGAGCCATTTCAGTGGGACTTATCCAAATTAGGTGTCTCCTTTCTAAGCTCCTCTACTGTGTTCTTGAATCTGTATTTTTTGTGACATCCAACAGAGTCTGTTAATCCTGGTGGAAGATATCCTGGACTTGCTACTGTTAAGTCTCAAATCCTGGGGCAAATGGCTAAGGTGCCTATTTGACCTATCAAAGCAGACCTGGCTGCAGGTTCTCCCAGCATCCCTCAGTTCCTACTTGTAAAAGTATATGACTGGCATACCCTGAACTTTACCCCAAACTCTCCAACCATAAACCCTGGGCTGCCATTCTCCCAGAGGCTTTAATCTAGGAAGCTCTATAATCTTTAATCCCAGAGGCGCTATAATCTAGACATTTTGGTTACCAACTCATCCTCCCTTAATTTTGCCTTCTGTGTTCTTCGCTGCAGCACAGGTTCTCCTCTATCCTGTCTCCCTTCTCCTATCCCCTCTACTGACAAGGCTCAGGCTCCTGTCCACTCTGTACTCCCAAGATGCCCCTGCCTCTGGCTCTGGTCCCTCTTTTATCTACAATAAATTTTCTCTTCCTCAATATCTAGAAGCAGTCTTGTCCTATCATTTTTATTTCTTATTTTCATCCAGATACTATGCCTATTTTGAAATCACCCTAGTCCTTGGCATTATGACTATAAAATCTGCTCACAGCATGTCTGATGATTCCTATATCAATTTTGAGCAAGTAGAATGCTCTAAATGATAGTGAGGCTCAGGACTCCAGGCATTTTTTTTCTTAATTGCTCATGCTGAATGCAGTATCTTTTTCTTTCTGTGAGCATACTTAAGAGAAATTAAGTGTTTGTTCTATTAGAATTATGGCAAAGAACCACTTACTATATGCTTGCTTTATACTTGATATACTTTTACTTTCAGAATATGAACCATATGTACCATGGTTCACAGACTGYATTAAAAACAAAAACAAAAACAAACAAACAAAAATCAAGGAGGCATAAAGGTCTGGAGATATCATCAGTTAGTTAAATATTTTTCATGCAGTATGAAAACTTGAGCTTGGATTGCCAAGTGCTCATGTAAAATACAGAGGTAAGCATCTTTAAACCCAGCGCTGGGAAAGCCAGGTTGCAGGAATCCCAGGGGCTCAGTAAGCAACCAGTCTAGCTAAATTAGTGAACCATGGGTTCAGTAGAGATGCTGTCTCAAAAAGTAACTGAAGAACTATTGATAAAGATAGTCAATGTTGACTTCTGACCCAAGATGTGTTCTATACACATCTTCATACACATAAACACACAGAGAGAAGATATAGGAAGAGTCTAATATTTATTTCAAACCAGTGAACACTTTCTAGCCATGATGATATGTTCGTCATTACATCTGGATATTAATTAACTCAAAAACGTTTATTCTTTAAAGGGGAGAAGCAGCATATGCATCTAAGACAGGGAACTCTGAATTGGACCTTCACCCTCTGGTTCCTTCTCTTCTTTTAACTCCTCCAAATACTCACTAAGGCATTCAGAACCCAGCACTCTTGGGTTCTTTACATGCAAGTCATTTGCCTCTTCAATTTCAGGTGTCCTAACAAGGATTTGGTTCCCAAGTTTCCCCCTTTTTTTCTGAAGCCAAATGTGGTCCTTTCCATTCCTCTGAGAACATATTCCAAATTATGTTGTACTGACCTATTTAGGGATCATGTAAGTTCTGATCTACTGATAATAATTTACATTCTCATAGTGGTCTCTTAAGAAAGGCTTGATCTATCATTCTGTAAGCTTACATCACTGGAGAAAGCCAAAGAGATCTCCAAGGCTATTTCATTCTCCCCAGATGACATCATCATTAACATCCCATCTTACCCAAGCTCTCAGCCCAGTAGTTATATCATCTCTGAGGAAGAAATGTAATTCCTGAAAGTCTGATGAGCTCCATTGAACAAAATCCCACTTAAAAAATCTGTAGAGCAGCAAGCTTGGGGTCTGATATTTTGTTCACTGTGAAGTCCCATGTATATCCACTAAATTTCCAGGGATTTCTACAGGAACAGGAGATTGTCTATCAGAACTGGACTTCTTGACCACTATTTCCCAAATTTCTGAAATTACTAAGAAGCAATGTTCAGATTCGTGTTTCTCTTGTAAGTATGCTTATATTTGAATGAGTCTAAATGAAAGCAATTTTTAAACATAAATACAGTTATGGATGTTTTAATAGGTGTGCCCCCTACAAAGACTAGATAAATTCCCAAGATATACAGTAAGAGTACAGCTCTGCAGAGCTTATCAAAATATAGAGTTGTCCAGTATATGTTAGTCAGGGTTCTCTAGAGAAACAGAACACACACACACACACACACACACACACACAYACACACACACACGAATGATTTATTAGAGAGGCTTACAGGTTTACAGGCTGGGGTCCAGGTACAATATCTGTCAACTGATGGAAAATCCAAGAATAATCCAATGGTTAATTATTTGGTCTACAAATGGGATGTCTCAGATGGTATTCAATGTACTCCAGAATTCTGGAAAATATGTAGTGTGTAATACTAGTGAAGAAATGAACTTGCCAGCAAATCTGGGAGCAAGAAGGCAAAGAGCAAACAATTCCTCTTCCATGGCTTCATATGGCTRCTACCAGAAATTGTGGCCCAGATTTAAGGTAATTCTTCATATCTCAAAGGATTCAATCAAGAAAAATACTTCACAGGTATACCCCAAGGCTTAGGTTTTAGTATATTCTAGATGTTGTCAAGTTAACAACTAAGAATAACGACCATACTCCAGGAACTAAAAAACCATGGTAGATATGAAAAGCAAGGACAATGAATATGAATATGTGTTGAACATGCCATAGTATGGGACAGAAATAAGAGTGTGTCCCAGCAACTGAGCAGAATGGCCACTAAAGACTGCTGAGTCCCTACAGAATAGCTCTTCTGTCTTTTTACTCATAAGCCAATAAATAAGATGCTAACTTGAATCTACTGCAATAAACTCTATTTATTTGACAATTTTGAAAGCTAAATTACAGCTGTTATAATTGCTTTAACAACTCATTCTAGTTTCTTTTGGCATAAAGAAATAATTTGTTTAAATAAACAAGTTTACTAAGTAGAATTTATTTCAGGATAAGCCATTTACATGAGCTTGTTTACAGTATTTAGGACAACACATTCAGGAGACACAAAATATTTTATTAGATTTTGTTAAGGATAGAACTTTCCTGATGAAGGATTAAACACTCACATATGAGCTAATCAGATCTCCTTGTTGATTTTAAGTTTCAGGGATTGTTGATTTGCTTTTAAGGTTTTAATTGTATTATTTTTATGCAATTAGAATAGTTCTTATATAGCATAGTTATTATATCCTTGGTATGGGAGGAGACATGGATGATATATAGGGTCAGGAAATTGAACAGAAGTGTATAGCAATAGGGATGGGGAACTGGGGGTAGCCACCAGAAAGTATCAGATGCCAGGAAAGCAAGAAGCTCCCAGGACCCAACCGGGATGAGATTAGCTGAAATGCCCAACAACGGGGAGGGAAAACCTATAGAGACTATATCCAGAGGTCTGGTAAGGCCCCCAGTTTGGGGATGGGTACACTCACTCATCTCCAAATTTTTAACCCAGAATTGCTTCTGTCTAAAAAAAAATATGGGGAGGCCATCCAGAGATTGCTCCACCTGGGGATYCATCCCATATACAGACACCAAACCTAAACACTATTRCTGATGCCAAGAAGTGCTTGMTGAYAGGAGYCTGATATAGCTGTCTCCWGAGAGGCTCTGCCAGAGCMTGACAAATACAGAAGTGGATGCTGGCAGCCAACCACTGGACTGAGCACTGGAGAAGTTAGAGAAAGGGCTGGGGGAGCTGAGGGGGTTTGTGTGGCTCCACCTGCATATGTAGCAGAGGATGGCCTTATCTGGCATCAATGGGAGGAGAAGCCCTTGGTCCTGTGAAGGCTCATTGGTCCAGTGTAGGGGAAATTCAAGGTGGTGAGGTAGGAGTGGATAGGTGGGTGGAGAGCACCCTCATGGAAGCAGGGGTAGGGGGATGGGATAGGGAGTTTTCAGAGGGGAAAACGGGAAATAGGATAACATTTGAAATGCAAATAAATAAAATATCCAACAAAAAAAGATGTACTATAAAGAAAAAGTGAAAAAATTTCATTGTATTTGTATAGAAACAGAAAGGTTGATCAATGGAATCAAATTGAAGAGCCTGAAATAATCCCACAAACCTATGAAAACTATGATTTTTGAAAAAGAAGCCAAACCCATAAAATGGACAAAGGAAAGCATATTCAAAAATTGTGCTGTTCTAACTAGATGTCTGCATGTAGAAGAAAGTATATAGATCCATAATTATTACCTTCCACAAAACTCAAGTCCAAGTGGATCAAGTATCTCAACATAAAATTGGATACACTAAATCTAATAGAAGAGAAAGGGGAAAATAGCCTTGAACACATTGGTACAGGAGAGAGGTTCATGAACAGAACATCAGTGGCTCAGACTCTAACATCAAGTTGACAAATGGGACCTCATGAAACTGCAAACCTTCTGTGAGTCAAAGGGCACTGTCACTGGGACAAAACGGAAGCCTACAGATAAAGAAAAGATCTTCCTTCACTAACTCTACATCTGACAGAGGTCTGAATCCAATATATATATAAGAACTCAAGAAGTTAGACTCTAACAAAAACTCAATTAAAATAGGGGTGCCAACTACAGGAAGTGCTTTAACTCCTAGGTTTGGAGGTGAGAACTCCATTTTCTCTTCATTGACTGTCCAAGGCAGGTACAGCCAGGAGCACAGGGAGCACAGGATTGGCAGAGCCAGCTAGGACAGGGACCTTCTGTGATCCATCTGTACTCAGGAGCTGGGCTAAACCACAGTCCTTGGTGCTAGGGGAGAGCTGGTCTCCCAGGGATGCTGAGACAGGCTTGAAGGCCCACAGGAGGGACAAGCTCAGCCAGAGACAGTGGAACCAACCAACACCAGAGATAACCAGATAGCAAAAGGTAAATTCAAGAACATTACAAGGCGACATAGCATCATCCGAACCCAGTTCCCCCACAACAGCATGTCCTGGATACCCCAACACACCAGAAAAACAAGATTTGTATTTAAAAATCACAGCTCATTATGCTGATAGAGGACTTCAAGAAGAACATAAATAATTCCCTTAAAGAGATACATGAAAGGAGGAACACTTATAGCCAAATCCTTTCTCTCCAGTGCTCAGAGCATGAAAGTTTTCACTGTCTTTGGGTCTGCAAACAGCTCGAAGGAGACGCAGCCCAAGGGCTTGTCATTGGCCATGCTCATATGCCAGGGTGGTGACTTCACACACCATAATGGCGCTGGTGGCAAATCCATCATACAGAGAAATTTGAGGATGAGATCTTCATCCTGAAGCATACAGGTCCTGGCATCTTGTCCATGGCAAAT
>BDUI01012409.1:20871-30945 GCA_002335545.1 Apodemus speciosus
GGTCCTCTGGGAACAAGTGTTCCTGGTTAATGATCCACCTCTCCAAACATGTTCCCTCTATGGTAACATATGGTGGTGTATGAGTGTGCTAGAAGGGCTTGATAGCATCATAGTTGGAGCTGGTTTGAGTTAAACCTTGTAGCTAGACATTCTACTTTGTGGGTTCTTTTTTCTTCCACCCTTCTCCACCCTGACAACTAATAGGACAGAAAAAAGGGCAGAGGAGAAAGGGGGTGAAGTGATTGTTAGACTACTTCCTGCTGGTTAGGGGGATCTAGTTCCTTGGTGCAAGTTTGATCTTCACCATCTGGATATCTAATTTCTTCTTGTTGTTTCTTCTTTGCGCATGAYTACTTAAAAAAMCGCAACTAACAGCAACCAACCAAMAACCCATAACCCCCTCTCTTGGRGCCTTAGCATTTATATATACTCAGAAAGGTTCCCAGAATTACAAATGTCACACACTTGAAGAAACTATCTGCAGCTGGAAAAATCACACCCCTGCTAGAGCATGAGACAAATCACAGTCAGCCACTGTGGACAATATGAAGCAGTCCCATATCCATTCCACACCTGGGATTAAAACAAAAGCATATTTCCATAATATTTCTGTTTTTTTTCAATGAAACCAAAATTCTCACTACAAAACCCAGAAGAGAAGGGAGAGCATCCAGGGAGAGAGATGGTCTAGGCTGGATGCCGGAGGTTGGGTGGAGAGATGAAGAGATGAGGRAGCTGTTTCTAAGACAGTCTCTYTAGGGAACAAAGATGGAACTTTTCACATATAAAATAGAAGCAGTTGAAACACTGAATAAACAATGATGGTTGAATAATTAATTACTATATAGTCACAGCATGAATTAAACGTGAAACAAAAGCCTGAAAGTACAAGTAAGATGTTTAAGATAATAACTAAGTATCACGTGCGCACATGAGCCCAGTGTTCTCATAAACAAGCACAAATACACCGAAACAGCAATGGAGACACACATGAGCAGCGACAATCATACTTCTCAAGATGAGATCAAAGCTTGTCAGCAGATTCCAGACTCTCTGCAGTTTGCACACACGTTTGCATATGAGTGCCCCCTTCCTGCTGACTTTGGACAGACAGATATGACTGTTGCCAAGAATGATCTGAACTATTACTACTCTGTTTAGGATAAGGCAAAGTTTCTAATCTTGCAGAACGTCCATGTTGGAGCCATCTGGTCTGTTCCTTTCCAGATGTGTGTGCAAGCACTGCAGAGGACTAAGCAGTAGGGACCATGGTTGCCAGCTTGTTTGGGGGTGCTATAACATGTCTGGGCTCAGTTTTCTTATCTGCAAAATAGATCAGTAAATTGTAATTTGTTAAAAAAAAATAAATGAGGTGATTAACATATACTAAAGGGTGTGGATGGGTTCTTAGTGATGCCAGCACCCATGGACTAAGATTAATCCGGCAGCACATACACCATTTCCTCTTTCCCACCATCAGCCCTGGACACTCCCCATTTGTCTGTTATGTCAATAGCTGGCTTGGGAAATAGTCCTTGCAGACTCCTGGACAAAACCACTGCAACCTTTAAACACAGGCTGTCAATACCACACCAGCAATAAAAGAATGTAAAAGCAGCTTATAGATGTATTTACACCTACAGCTNTAGGGAACAAAGATGGAACTTTTCACATATAAAATAGAAGCAGTTGAAACACTGAATAAACAATGATGGTTGAATAATTAATTACTATATAGTCACAGCATGAATTAAACGTGAAACAAAAACCCGAAAGTACAAGTAAGATGTTTAAGATAATAACTAAGTATCACGTGCGCACATGAGCCCAGTGTTCTCATAAACAAGCACAAATACACCCAAGCAGCAATGGAGACACACATGAGCAGCGACAATCATACTTCTCAAGATGAGATCAAAGCTTGTCAGCAGATTCCAGACTCTCTGCAGTTTGCACACACGTTTGCATATGAGTGCCCCCTTCCTGCTGACTTTGGACAGACAGATATGACTGTTGCCAAGAATGATCTGAACTATTACTACTCTGTTTAGGATAAGGCAAAGTTTCTAATCTTGCAGAACGTCCATGTTGGAGCCATCTGGTCTGTTCCTTTCCAGATGTGTGTGCAAGCACTGCAGAGGACTAAGCAGTAGGGACCATGGTTGCCAGCTTGTTTGGGGGTGCTATAACATGTCTGGGCTCAGTTTTCTTATCTGCAAAATAGATCAGTAAATTGTAATTTGTTAAAAAAAAATAAATGAGGTGATTAACATATACTAAAGGGTGTGGATGGGTTCTTAGTGATGCCAGCACCCATGGACTAAGATTAATCCGGCAGCACATACACCATTTCCTCTTTCCCACCATCAGCCCTGGACACTCCCCATTTGTCTGTTATGTCAATAGCTGGCTTGGGAAATAGTCCTTGCAGACTCCTGGACAAAACCACTGCAACCTTTAAACACAGGCTGTCAATACCACACCAGCAATAAAAGAATGTAAAAGCAGCTTATAGATGTATTTACACCTACAGCTYCAGCTAATCATTTACTCATTCATTCATTCATTCATTCATTCATGTATGYATTCWTTCATCCATCGGCTTGTGTTGTGGTTGTACTTATAGGTCAGGTGACAGGCAGTGACTAACTAAGGCTCAGTCTGTGTGAGAGGGGGCAGGCCTGCATGTGCCTGGCTAGGAATAGCTTRGGAGACAGAAAGGAGGAAAGCTGAAGAGATGAAGGCAGAGCAAGGTAGCAGGAGAGAAAGGTAGTGTGCAACCAGAGGTATGTTTTGCATCTGTTGTAYGAGCAGTTTGGAGCCTTCTAGACTGTAAGCCAGGCAGAGGAAACTCAAAAATAGACTGAAAAATTCTAATAGCCTTGGCATTTACTATTCATTTCTTCTCCTTTTACTGGGGTATTAGGTTCTGTAGAAGTACTTTGTGAGTCTCATCTCATTTAACTCCAGAGAACCCACTTCCAGGAATAAAGTCCAAGTCTTGACAGCCTTTCCTTTATCAGGCCACACACTACCAACTTCGAGCCAGCGTCTCTTGCTTCCATGTGCTGTTCCAGTCGGTTTTTTGATGGAAGTTTGACTTTACCRTGTCCTGTGATGCATTTGACTTTTCTGAGCCAAGAGGCAAACTCCTGATTCGCCACTATCTCTAGGAGCTGGAGGGAGCAGAGCTAGGTCCTGTGGGAATGTTTGTCCTGTCCAGGCCAAGTCCTATCCTCATGGCTTTTCACAGACAGAAAAGAAGGCGTGTGTAGGTCACAGACCCATGGTATTAAGACGACAGGTCTCACTATCTGAGACTGATAGAGAGCTGGGAATGACAGCGGTGAATCAGAGAGGAGATGACCTAAGGTGCCCATTGCAGCAGCTGGCCTGGCAGGGTGAGGGTAGGTTTCAGGTTTCAGTTACACGCCTGGGGTTTTGTAAGCACAGGTACAAGGAGCCTGGAAAGATCGCCTGGTTCCCCATCACTCTGCCAACAGAAGGGGGCAGTTTAGGAAGTTGTCTGCCTCCCAGCCCCARGGGACCCCTGGAGACTCACAAAGAAACTAGTGACRCCAAGCACCAGCACAGACAAGCCACCAGGAGACAAGCTTGGCCACTCCAGAACTCTGCAGGAGACAGTGACTGTCTCAGCACTTCCCTTCTGCTCCGGAGGCCCACACTCAAACCCAGAGGGCCATGTGTCATTCCAGCCTGGAGGCCGGTCACGGCTCTGTCCCTCCTACTTGTGACTTTGCATAAGACTCTTGGCCTTTCTAAGCATGCATCTTATCCTCCCCAAGCTTCCCCCACATGGGCCAGTAAAGGTGTTTAGAGATACCCCAAGTACCCACTGCTCATTTATCTCCCTYGTCAGACTTGTGCATGGTTCCAGGCCCCTGAAGACCAGCCTGTGTCCCCAGCCAGCTGTTCTGGTCAGGACTCAGGGTACGTGGTGGCCTCCTCTCCTAAATAATTCATCCATCCGCTGATCAGCCAGATCAGTCTAGACGTGGTAATGAAGCAGCAGAGAGAGCAGGCATTTGTGTGCTGCTTCTTCAGGGGAGAGGGGAAAGCAAGGTTGGTAGCAGAATAATAGGTGACAGCCACCAGGGAGCAGAGCCTTACCTGTGTTTTTGTCCTTAAGCTCCTTCGCTGTGAAACTTTGTCTCCAGGCAACAAGAGTCTTGGGACTTGGAGTTAATCAGCATAATCTTGGCGCCAGCCTAAAAGGGAAAGGAAAACMGGCTTGAGCSTGTCTCYAGGACACCTGTTTCCAGGAAGAAGCAATGTGATCCACGGTCCAAACCTGTGAGCCCRGCTGCCTGGTGCGCCCTCAGGTTTCCAGCAGCAGGGCAGCGAGAGTTTTCAACAAAGCAGCTCTCCATGGCAACCAAGCTAGTGGACACTGAAAAGTCCACGGGGCACCCAGCCCCACGACCTACCATGACGTTCTTCTTCTTTCTCTTGTATCTGTGCACTTTCCTGCTTTGCATTTGTGGGGAAGGCTGTCTTTTATATATTCATTTACTTACGTTTGTTTTTCTTGCAATTTTGTTTTTCTTTTAACCCTATCGGATCAAAGCAACTCAAGAGGTCACACTAGTCAGAAATCACTTTCTCTCTGCTGACTGTTGTCAGCGAATGTGGGTGTGACGTCTCTGGTTCAAGCACTGCCTTTCCTGTTGGTGTTGCTATGATACCGGCCGTGGGTAAGGCTGCAGTTCATATACCTGTGTATTTCTTGGCTTTTCTTTTTTTTTTTCCCAATGAGCATTTTCCTTTAGCTCAGTGGTTCTCAGCCTTCTTAGTGCTACGACCCTCTAATACAATTCCTCCTGTTGTGGTGACCCCAACCATAAAATCATTCCATTACTATTTCATGAATGTATTTTTGTTACTGTTGTGAATCRTAATGTAAATATCTGTTTTCTAATGGTCTTAGGAAACTCCTGTGAAAAGGTCACTCAATCTCCAAAGGGGTCACGGCCCACAGGTTGAAAATGCTATTTTAGATTAAGTTTCTAGTATTTAAGAAAATTATCCACAAATAAGAAAATGACATTGCAGAAGCAAAATGTGTAGAAATAAAGACTAATATAAACTCCACTAGCCGAACATAAATTAGAAAATAAATAGAATGGCTATCAATTAAGTAAATGTCCTAAATACATAATTAATCCAAGCAGTAAAAATGTTAAAGTATAGAAGAGCAAAATAACTAATTTTAATTGAAAAATATAAAAGGAAATCACCATTAGATAAAGATTTCGATGGCATGATTCCACTACTATTTCATGTTTTAGCTTAAAGATAAAGACAAAATGCATTGTTGAATTTATACAATAAGTGATTTAATTGAATTAACAAATATAATTAGAAATTTAAGAAATACTTAAAAATTTACCGCAGGGTATATTTATAATTGAGATATATAATATATATGTAATTTAGCTGAGAAAACATAATTTAAAAGTCAGAAAATCAAGTAAAAACACAAAATAAATATTTTTCATAAAAGAAAATTACAAGAAGAAAAATATCTTTAAAGTACTGATATGTAAACTCGTACGGAAAGGAAACGGGGTATAACTCGGCAGCTGGATGTAGTAGCAGATGCCGTGAAAAGGCGTTATCTTCCTTTATGTCGAGGAAATGGGCCTTAGTGAGAATCAGACACAAACGAGGTGTCCATATAATCTAGACCAGGCTAAAACAGTCATCAAAGATTCTCATTAGGTCTAGAACTGTGTACAAGGTCTGCAGGTTAGGGAGGAGGCAGAAAAGCCATACAAGAAAGACCAGCAGTCCACTAGTCAAAGGGAATGTTTCCAGTTTGAAAGAATATTGCTGTCTTCTTCTGGACGTTTTTTTCATTTTCTTTTCTTTTTTTATTTTTTTAAAGACAGGGTCTAACCCTGTAGCCCAGGGTAGCCTGAAACTCTGTGATCTTCCTGCTCAGCCTCCCCTGTAGTGAGTTTACATTGTGAGCCACTATGCCTAGCTCTCCCCCTTGATTTCTATTGATCTGGTACCTGAATCTGAAAACTGGGGTTAGGGTTAACCTGAACTTGCTTCTGAGGGTCAAACAAAATAACTTGCAAAGAAGGTTACTGGCTCCAGTCTCTAGGCTTCTTGGTAGGTGACTGCTCATGTCAGGCACTGTCCCCAGCGCCATCTAGCACATTCTTTCCCTATCCAAAGAATGTTATGGGGCCCAGAACAATGCCAGACACAGGCCTCTTTTTCCTGAGATGCACAACACCCCTACCAGTTCCAGTTTGCTGAAATTAGCAAATTTTTCTTCACTGTGGATTTGTAGGGGTTGGTTTCTCTTTGTTTGGGTTTTGTTTCTGAAATGACTTCATTTGAGAATTAGGTCTCCCTGTTACCCTCATGCCTGGTCTATCGTGTCCTTACAACTGTTTTGTAAAAGACAATGTAGCATGGGAGAAGTTGGAGGGTTGGTGGCAAGGTATGGAGATGTTTCTGCTCTGACTCGGAAACCCATGTTAAACTTTGGGCCCTTAATGTCTTCCAAGTTAGGGCTAGACCTAGCCTCCTAGTCTCAGAGGCAGGGGCTGGGGAGGAGACTCCAGGGTCCTTCCTGGACGGAGAGGATACAGATTCCAAGTACTTGGCCAAAAATAAATAAATAAAAGAAGGACCTCTTAGTTTAGTCTAGGACTAAGCTAACACTTAGTTGAAGTTAGTTAGAATTGAAGACCCAATTCTAGCTTGGTTGAGCCTGTTGGGGAAGATATATGTTCTTGAAACACAGCTGGGTTCTACTCACCACCACCCTTCCAGAAGATTGGTGTCATGTGGTGTTGACATGTTGGTCTGGTAGAACTGTCCCCAGCAAGCAGAATCAAAGCATGACCATGAAGCAACCCTTAAGCATTGACCTATATGGCACTTGGGGTAAGGTACAAGGTAACATGATATCACAATGGGTGAAAATCCCCTCAGAATAAAGAAAAGGGATCCAATATGAAGTTATTGGGAGATTGCCTCCTCATCTTTGGAAGTCATCCAGAAGAGAGTAAACAATGGTAGCTAGGCATGGAGAGGAAGTAGATGAGGTGTGTCTTCTGTGAAGGCCAAGCTGGGCCACCTTCAGGATAGACAAGGTCACACTCCCTTATTTTCAGTGGTTTCATTTGAGTCCTTCTGGTCTTCTAAGCTCAGCTCCAAATTGCCCAAGGGCCCCAGACTCCATATGGATTCCTGGTTAACTATGGAAGCCAACTGGGTTGTTTACAGAGGAGGTTATATATCATTCCAGAATCACCCAGAAGGGTATCAGCAGAACCGAGCACATCTTTATTAAAAAGCAGGTTCCCACTCTTGCTACCACACTCTTCTTCCTTTTGTAGTAGAAAACAGTCAACCAGCTGTGCTTGACCGGTGCCAGTATCTGTTAGGTCACACGTATGAGGGAGGAGTCTGTGCCCACACCTGTCCCTACTCATGATAACACTTGCTCTCCACACTACTATGCAAGTGTGGCTAACATGTTGAATGTGTGAGCTAAGAACGGTTCAGACAGTCCTGGTGTCCCTGTCTGAGTCCCTTAGTCAAATGGTGTCAGGTGAAGGAGAGTCCAGATTTTCTCAGCTTCAAAGCCACAGGTTTCACTATTACTGCCTCTCCCAAAACTCAGGAAGGCTTTAGAAAGTCAAGAGAGCCACATCTGACATCTCATTTCATCTCCAAAACACTTTATTACGATAGACAGAACAATTTATCAGTCAAAGAAGTGATTTTTTATTAATCACCAGGTAAGTATAACCAACTCATGGAGTATTTCAAGAGATAGACTTACTTTTAAAAGATGTGGTTGAGAAACCATATGTTAAAAAGTAGAACTCACTTTTGGTTGGATGTCTTACCACCATTTGGTAATGGCGTCTTTCTCTGGTGGTAACCGAAAGGATGGGTCTTCCTTGGAGCTCATAGCCGATGATTTAGAGGATGGGAGAGGAGAGCTCTTGCTCTCCCCAACTCCATTCCGCTCTAGAGAAACCTCACAAATGACCACAGGCAGAGTTCTAGAATGTTCCTGAAAGGACAGGTGACAGAGGCTTTTCCACTTCCCAGACTCTGAAAGGCCACATCTTACCCCAAATTCTTATTCTTCTTTCATATTTTAAAATAAAAACTAAGTTTAGGAGGTTTCAGCATGCCAGGTCCACATGCTCATGGCTCTGGAAGGCTCAGAACATTCAAGCATATCCAGAGGGTTCCAAATAGCAATGATCTCTGTCACTAGCCTGGCTCTACTTGCTTTTCTAGTCATTAGGGAAGCCTGGCCTCTTTGACTGTGGGGAGGAGGGGGTACTGGAGGGCCTGGCATGGCAGGTGACATTGTGTTGTGGAGTAGGGGGACATTTGTGAACAGTTGATCAGAAGATGAACAGTCTGGGGAGATGTGATATGGTTTGGCTTGATGAAGCAGAGACCTGATCTTGAGGGTGGAGTGTAACTCTCATGGACATGTCATGAGACATGGACATGAACATGTCCTTGGCCTAACATGTCATGGCCAAGGATAGCACAGAGGCTGAAGAATGGAGCTCTACAAGCCCTTGCTGAATGGCAGGAGACAGGGCTCCTTCCCCATACCCTTCCCAACAGTGTTTTGGTGCACCCTTCAATGCATTCTTCCAGATGGACCAACCACTGTTACCTCCTTGCTTCACTCCATATGCCTTAATTGTAGAAGTGTAAGATCATACCACCACCTTTTAAGAGAAATATCTGGGCATGTGCTTGATCATTTCAAAGCTGAAAATGTTCCTTACTCTCTCACCCAGTGGTGCTCCAGCTAGAAACACACCTGTGTTTTCCTGAGGCTGTGGCACAAACTCAGGACAATGTGAACTGGTCTCCAAGAGCTTGTTGAACAAGTGAGGTGGTGTGGCCAGAGTCCATGTATAATAATTAAAAACAAAGTACCACAAGCATATGGTCATTCATATGGGAAAATGTTTACTGCACCAGCATACTTAGAAACTGTTAATTAAGCTTATTGAGTTCAAGCAGTAGTTTGTAGACTAATGTAATGTTGTAATGTAAACCCCTTGTTGTATTTGCATTTTCCCTTGAATCACATCTATATTTATATTTGGTGTCTAAGAGCATATAYGGGGCAGAGGAGGCAAAGTGATATGAAGCCATGAGAATCCAGGAGAGGCTGAGAATGAGGTCTTTGACCTCATTCTGTGCGTTCTGGGGACATCTYCACAGGTTACACTTAAGCATGTTCTAGAATGTGTTTAAGGGAGGTGGCTGTGAAAAACTAACCTTTTGTAGGCAGACTGAGGCAAGAAGATGATGCTATGTCTGTGCTGACTTCTGAAAATTGTCACATTCTTATGGAAGTCTGGGGATTTCCCAAATGCCCCGACCCCACTAATCCCCAGGAAGCTCTATCTCCTGTATTCATGCTCATGTCTTGGGATATTCGGTCACACTGTGTTTTTCTATACCACAGGAGACACCAGGGCTTCGATAGGACCATGCTGCAGAAGTGGCAGGTAATGATTGTTCAAGAGTGATGGYGGTGGTGGTGGKGRGGCACCCTCCAGGATATAAAGAAGAAAGGAGTCAAAGCTAGCAAGAGGAAGCTTGCCACACACTCAAGGAGGAAGTTTGTGCTTTGAATTTACTAAATTCCAAACCTTTCTCTGATAAGATCTTAAGGATGGAAGATTTGTCTTTGAGCAGTCTTTGAATAGGAACTGGAGAATGTATGGGAGTTCTCGGTGTATATCCTCTCCTCACTGAGGATGCACACACATACGCATGCTGGGAAGAAGGGGGTGTCACACACACACACCACTTCTTAGGAAGACATGCGTGGCTTCCAGCACAACAAATGAGTCACTAATCTGTGTTCTCAGTGAGGAAGAGACCCCAAAGAAGCCAGCCCTGTAGATCTTTTCACATGTAGCCCACATATCCATTTGGGCATGGTTAGCTTAAGCCAGAGAGTTCTTGGGAGAGGGTTAAACTAATATAGACAGACAGAGAAAAAAACCTTTCCCAAAGCATCAGAGGGAGACT
>BDUI01012416.1:21842-36556 GCA_002335545.1 Apodemus speciosus
AAATAATTGGAGATAATTGCCCAATAGTAATTTGTTACAATATATTAAAAGCTTAGAGTACGTGCCCAGGAAATAACCCCTTTCCTGATTCTGGACAAGCACTTCCCATATAGTAAACTGTTTTCAGTTTCTTCTTACCCAGGGTTACAATCTTTATAGCACATGTTCTGAATACGTGAGCTTATACTGTGTGTTTGTCCGTGATRGCCTCTCACCAACAGGTTCCATGAAAACTGAGAAATGGCAAAACATAAATTTTTAGGATATTTGGCTTATTCAAACACATAAAATGTGTACTCTGGGTCTGAAGGAAGAAACACTATGAAATTTTTCATTAAAAAAATAATGATCTGAGAAACCATTTAAAGACATTTACCAAAATATAGATATGTTTGTTCATGCTTCAAGTTACATAAAGAACATGTGAGCCAGGGAAAAGAGATTTTATATTTTAACATTAGCCATGAATATACAAACCTGCCAATCCCAAAACTGTAGGATAGTACTTAGAGAAAGGCCTTATCTTGGGCCTGGTTGCCTGATTCCACTGAGGTCCCAAGTGGCACATTTTTAAAATAGCCAGGTGTCAGAGGAAAATCCTGGAAGAGCAATTCAAACGGCATGACCATGTTTACAACCTGTGGCTGAAATGTGAACATTCTCTCCTTTTTTCTCGACCATTCAAGAGAGAACTGTGGAGGGATTTGTAACTTTACTGATCTTTATACCTCCTACTATTTGTTTGTTTTTCTATGTATTACATATATAATCCACCTTCTATTATAACCTTTGTAAATACTTAGAATTGTGTTCAGGATAGGTTTTTACCCAGTTGTAACTGCCCACAGTTATATGGAACGGGTTACCTGGAAGGGAAGCTGGGGATGTATGGGAAGGAGGCAAAAAGAGATGGAGACCAAGACAACATTGCTGTTCAAGGTCTCAAAGTTTAATGAAGAACTCCCAATATATAGGCAGAGGAAAACCCTTCCCGAAAGGCTGGAAGCTTCTCAGCAGAACCAGTTCAATATCTCCACAGGTGGCCAGTGTTTCTCTGGAAACTGCAGGTCCTTGAAGAATAATGGGCTTCATCTTGGTCTGAGCATTCCACCCTAGGTGGAGGGGATTATGGCTAACACAGGAGTTCCTGCTCAAAGGCTGGGAGAGGAACTTCACATTCATTGATGTCAAGTTCCTGCCAGGTGGCATGGCACCTCAATAAGGCTCTCTACACCCAATAGCCAATGTAGTTGTTTCAACATTTTTACTGGGTTAAATTTAGACTTTTTTTTTTATATTGAATGTAACTAGAAATGTTATAGCATCCCATATTCTCATCCTCTGCTCTGCATCTTATAGAAACTCTGCCTTGTGTTAAGTGCTTAACTTCACCAGAAAATGTTTATGTGTTTACTACTTACATATGAATATTTACATTTACATGTAAATATTCATAAGCAGTATCATTGTTTTTTTTAAACTTGATAAATATTGTAAAATTCTGTATGCATTTCTAAAGTGTTTTATTTTCTTTTCTTTGAGGTCATTTCTTGAGATCTTTGTGTTGATACACATAGCACATCTTACTTAAATGCCTGTATCCACTGAGAGCCTGAACCTCAACTTACGCATTCTGTTTTATATGAGCATTGACATTGTTTTCTCCTTGCTCCTGAACTATACATTCTTGAAAATATATGCCATATGCTATATGGAGAAGTTCCTCGAAGTTGTATATTACATGCAGAGATTTGATTCTTGGATTAAGTGCATTTTTCCTCCATGGATACTACCTCTTCATTCTCCACAATATATGTTAAAATGAATATATTCTTGTACGTCTATATAAGACTCTGTATTAATGACCAGGATACTTATAATTTCCCCTCCTGAGTGAGGTTTTCTCAGTGAGTAAGGTTAAATAATAGAAGCAGCAGGTTGTCTGAGAGTTCCTTTCCAAAACTTAGTATTGCACTCTTTCCTTTGTAGAGACTATCAAATATCTTCATRTTTCAAACAAATACCACTGGRTTTTCTCAATTATTAACTTTATATCTTGTTTTTTTGAAGTAATGTTTGGTGCCTGATCTAGGATCTGGGAGTTCTGTTACAAAGCAAATGTTTTATTTTCCACCCCAACTCATTCCCTGCATTTTCCAATATGTAAGAATACAATGGGGAAGAAAATGGTCCTGACCAGCCTCAAAAACCAGAATGCCATGAAGGTCAACTTGCGTGTTCTGCTTTACCTGAGCATCTAGATTGCTTTCTCCTTGTTCCTGAAATATATATTCTTGAAGCTATTTGGAGGAATTCCTCAAAGTTGTATGAAACTTTCAGTGTCTGGAATGTYATGGACTTCCCACCCCCAGATCTCTGAGAAAAAAATGTTTTTGCTGACAAGCTACTTAATTGAGCACAGTTTGTTTTATATAGACAAAAATCAAGTGTCTTATCCCTTATTTATTGCTATTAACTCATTTTTGAAGTTTTACATGATCATCATAATAATGTATAATTTCTCACAGGTTATCTCTATACTATTGTGGAAATATCCTCTACTTGAAAAAATAAAATTTAATTTCTGAGTGTGTCAAATTGGAAAAACAACCCAAGCAACTATCATAAAGCCTCTAACTTCTTTAAGAAATTACACTAACATATATCCACATTAGTGCATAAGTGAATATTGTAAACTTTGCCTTATGAGATAACAGTTATTCATCGTAATTTTATGCCTCTTGGGGAGAAAATCTAAATTATATCACAATAAATATTGTGTAATTATATCAAATAGAAGAGATGCTTTTTGTTGTTTTATGRACAAGAAGATTATTACATACTTAGAGTAAAAATATCTATTGAAAACTTCCAGAAAAATTTTATTTAGTCCAATTTAGTATATAAAATGTGCTTGCCATGTTTGGAGTGAAAAGAAAGAATTTTTTAAAACATACCAACACTTTATAATAATAGAACACTGATGCTTGTCTTTTATTATAATACAAACAAAATATACATTTAACAATTTTAATAATGATATACTACAAGACTACAGTTTTTTAAAAGTAAAATTATTCAAATTCATTGATAACCACCACTGACAATGCTAGAAGTAAAGATCAACTGTGGTTTCTGACAGGTTTTATTTTTCTTTCCCAAAAAGGTAGGTTTCAAATTTTCATAAATATCTTACTTTACAAAATATTTAAGGAAGAGTTACAAAGCCTGAGCATTCTTATGTACATGGATTTTCAATTTCCAAATCCGTAAATTTTAAGTCTTATGTATTTCTAACCTCACATACTGTAAATTGTAATAGTGTGRTCATCTAATATGAGGAAATATATATTTCTATTTAAAAAAATTACCAATTCTCAAAATGACATGTCATTTGAAACACACTGACTGCAACAAGGTGGTATTCTGAAGAGAAGGGATTCCCAAGTTCACTTTAATCTAAGTAAAATGTGTGTGATATATCTTAGATAAACGCTAAGAATAATCAATGTTTACTGAGTAGTCTTATTTAATTTTATTTTTTCATGTGAATGAAATGACCCAAGTTGTCCTGGAAATTCCTTTTTGGTAATGTTAGTCAACAWGCAGTCACTCCTGTAAGATCACCAATTCAGTAGGAATAGCATATAATAATTAATATATGAAAAAAATCCAAGTGTAGTACAAAGGAAAAGTCCAAAAGTATGATCATAATATTGCAGGCACATTGTAAGTAAGTCTTACTTTAAACAAAAGATCCCAGGATTGTGAATGATACCCGGTGAGCTGCTGTAGTTTCTCATTCTTTTCTATGACTATTTTGCATTTTGTTAAGTAATTTGATTGTTTCTTCTGAAATGTTTACTCCATCATGTGATATAAGATTTTGAGCTCTTTTGGGAAAGAAAACAAAGGATTTTACACAAATTGATTATTTAGATTATCCATTTCAAAACAAACTCTTAAAATTCCCAATAAATTAAATGTGAATGAACTCATTCAGGCATACTTCTATTTAGCAGCACAAAGGACTGAATAAACACACAGCAAAAACATTTAAGGAAGCTAAAGACATGTACTGAAGACAGAAAAATATATAAAAAACTAATAACTACATAGTTCAGAGTTGCTTCTGGGGGATCTGGTGCCTTTAATATTCGAAACTTTGAGCAATGTTCTGCATTTTCATTATGTTAATACAGAGTGGTTCATCCTCAATGGTAAGGAAGTACACATTGCATTTGTCAGTTGAGCTTTCTCACACTCTAAGTCTTTTGAATAAGAATGAATATTGCTTAGCTATATAGTCTGTGTTTTAAAATACACATAAAYCTTAGCCCCACAATTATTATGTAATCTTATTTTCCTAATAGTTTTATAATATATTGAAACATCATTAGTAGTTTTATGTCCAAAGCAGCCAAAAATTTAAATCTAAGATGTAAAATAGATTTACAGAATGTTGATAAAAAATTATATTTCTAATTACGTAAGTAATTAGAAAATAGTTTGGACATTATTATCTATGCAAAATTTTCAGAAGTCAATACAAATAGTATAATCTTGTATAATTTTTCATATACGACTATTTGAAAGTATTTTTTAATGAAGCATGCACCCACTGACTTGAGTTTGCTGTGACTTTGTAGGACTCAGTAAGCCAATAGATAAACACCCTTGTGTGTGATACATGATTAGTAGTCTAACCATGAGACAAGAATTTGTATGCATTTCTGCCAGAGATGTAATTGATTCTGGCTTACAGATTAAAGTTGTTCCTTCATTTTTGCTTTTTCTTAGAGTAAAGCATCTACAAATATTTATTATTTTACTAGTCCTTGCAGATCAATGGCATGCCCTTGAGATAGGTTCCCAATGTAAATTAAATGAATGTAAAATACCGATGCTACTTTGAACTGAGAGATTGCTTGACTCTAACACTGATCTCTAATCACACGGGCTTCTCACAGACTCTTTCAAAACCTGTAGAATGCATGAGAAACAAGCTCTGTTGGTTTTCCAAAAAGCTGCATTCTTCGTGAGGAAGTGACTAATTGTTCATTTCACACTATAAAGGGCGTGAAAAGGCAAAACAGAGGAAGGCTAAGGGCTTTGTGCTATAGGAAGGAAAGGTGATTTCTGGAGCGACTGGCAGGAAAACGCTGTTCAGAGGGAAAGTTGAATTTGACACATGCTAGCAAAATACAAATGGTATTTATGCTAATGATGTGTTTTCTTTACATGTGGAAGACTTACTTGTAAAACTGCTAAAAAACAATGCTGATTGAAAGTTTATGTAAAGAGATGTCGAAGAGTTAATTTAACCCTTCCCGTCAGAAAAATTTTGCCCCTATCCATCCATTCAACGAATATATAGCCCCACTCCCCTCCTTGCTCATCTACTCAATTCTCTCTATGTATTACATATTGCTTTCTCCTATTTAYTGAAATATAATCAAATAAAGGATGTAAATGAGAACAATATACAGAATATGATAAATACTTAGAAAAAAGAACACAGAAATACATTGGTTATAAATAAAATATTGCCATTCCATAATTTTTTTTTTACAAATTTTACTTTCACTTGCACTTTTGCTAACAATTTGCTATAATCTAAATTATTTTTAACCAAAACATTACAAGTTGGCAGATATTTATACTCCAGTGGAATGAATTCCATTACATTCTATCTACTTTGTGGCTTTCTCCTTTTTCTATGGCAATATAAGTTTTTCTCGGAGACAGAATTTATAGCTACCCTTCTGTCTGTCTCCTAACAATTCCCATCTACAGATTAGGACACTGTGTAATCTTGTCACCCTTATTATTATATTAAGATATTCTACCATGTTTCCCAAAGTGCACAGAAATCGTGTACTAAGTTCCTACAGCATGTATTCTAGAGCACGTCATTGAGCATCCAGTTCTGTCTGTGATGCTRTTTCTCTTGACCAATCAAAAGGAACCTGGTTAGGATTATTAATACCCTCTCACAAAGCACTACTGCAGTACAGTAGTTGTAGCCTGTTGCCAGAAAGAGGCAACACACCTTTCTAAATTCCCATGCCTGGCTCCAAGTGTGAGCTATTGGCTCCTTGAGAAAGTTCCTGTTACTAACATAAGCTGTTTTAATTTGTGCCTTTTCTCCCCTTYCTACACGATCCCCTGTTCTAGAATGGAATGTTTAAGCTGCTTCTAAGACCATAGCCAACAGCACGGGAAAGTCCATGCTTAATGAACATGCTTGGGAATGAAGCACTTTACTCAGTGGACCCAGTGTTCACTTAGCTTGCTTGTTTACATAACATTAAAGTCAAACTATAAAACACTTAGAAACATAAGGCCCCTATTTTTAAGACAATTCTCAACTTTTCTCAGAAAGCTGGTTCAGATGATGCCCTGTATAGTCTTATTCAGCATAGCATCCTGTGCCTCAGTGAGACTCCATGGGAAGTATGTATGAGTTAGTATAAGAGATGTACAAAACAGAAGACATTATTTGTGCAGGCAGGTAACTAATTCCCTCTTTGAATTAAATAGAAAGCTATGTAGCCACTGATCTCTGAAGCTCCTCCAGKTCTCTGTGATGTCGTCGATTTCGTTTCTTCTTCATTTCCTGCATGTGCTTCCACTTTGGGCTGCCCTTGTTGCGCTGCCTCCGCTTCTCCCTGTACCACATCTGCTCACAGTACTGGTCCAGGCTGAAGTTTGGGCTGCTAAGGATTTGGATGTAGTCTTTGTATCTCAACCGTGACTCAGCCAGCAGATCCTTGACCTGCCCCTCCTGGTATTCTGCCCTCTGGGTATTTTCCATCTGTTCATTCTCAATGACATTCAAAGTCAGCTTCACGACGGTGTGGATGAAAGTGTGCTCCTGTGCTTTGCAGTAATACATCCCAGAGTCCTTCTTCTGCAGACTTCGAATCAGTAGCCCATAGTCCGTTTTGATGATCCTTTCATCAGGTTTCAACTGCAGGTTGAAAAAAAAATGTAGGTAATAAATTAGAAACAGAGACCCACCAGCAAATGAAAACAGACCACATAGTTTTACTTAGATGAACCTAAAAGATATACTCTTCATCTTTCTGTCATCAAATATAACATTGTCAGCCATAGTTGAAGATGGTTTATTTTAAAAAAAAAAGGGAAAAAGAGAGAAAGAAAGAAACAAAGAAAAAAATAAGAAATGAATAAAGTAGTAGCCTTCAAGATATAACCTACTTTCTTTCTATTTGAATTCTATTAAGTCAAATGAAACTTTTGAATATATGTAGTTTTTCTCTGCAGTGGAGCAATAAGAGTGAAATACTGTGAGAAACAATAAGGAAAAGGGAAGCTATCAAGTGAACTTTACGGGTATTTCCGACAGAGATCAATKGCCTAAGATCACAGTTTTAAGGAAGGTTGTAAGAATAGTCACTGTTATAGTGAAGAACTCAGAGAATGTACTCCCTGTGATAGAGAAAACAATGATATTGGCTCTGCTTTCTACATATCAGCAAACATGATCTGTAGTCTATGAGAAGCAGAAACTATAACTTTTGAATAGTGAATTGGGAAAAAGCATGGGTCCAGATTTGGACATCAGAGCTGGAACTTAGCAGGGTTGCACTGCTAAAATTTTTCAAAGCTAATTTCCCTTTTATCATTAAGTTGTACGCGAAATACATTGGCCCACAGTATTTGTGGAAAGTTTTACCATAGCTTGGGGTACTTGGCCTAACATGATAATGTGATTTCAAGTGTAAGAAAGCACAACAAATAAAAAGAACCCTCCCTGAAATGTGGTACTGTAGCCTCTGAAGCTGTGGTATTGAAGGACAATTCAAATGTTAAGTTTGCATGGCTCGAAAATGGTGTGAATAATAAGTCATCTTCAATGTATCAGGGACATGTTTATCAACACAAAGGCCTTGTTTAAATGTTGAATGGATAGGCATAGAGTAGAACAACAACAACAAACAACAACAACAAAGAAGCCTGGACGAGTTCCCAGCTTACACATCTGTCCCTGAACTGTAGACTTCAAGTTGATGGAAATAGAAGAGGCATAAAGACAGCTAAATTAAATTTACTCACAGTGGGTGGACTGTACTCCACATTCTTATGTGAAAAGAATGTAGGGGAAAAAATCTCTCTTATTCTGGAAATATGAGAAAAGGGAAAGAAACATCTTTGGCTAGCAGCCCAGTTAACTAACAAGTATATGGCAAACCACCCTCTGTGCCAGAGAAGTGCAGCTGGTGGGGAACCTTTGGAGGCCAAAGGCAGGTCACAGCTCAGATCCTTGGTTAATGAGGCTCAATGGTCTCCAGACCTGCCTTGCACTTCCCTGAATCTACACCATCAGCCTTTTGCTTAGTTGCTTAGTTGTGTCCTTTTCTTCGATTATTTGGTGACCTGCACGTGTTTTCTTTTCCCAGTGGGTTGAATCTAGAAGTCATGACATCTTAAAATACTACTGTAATACAAACTAACCTCAAATTAATTTGCAATCTCAAGCCACAGGGTGGTGATTCGCAACTTTCCTGATGCTTGCACCCCTTTAATAGTAATTTTCTTGTTGTGGTGACCCCCCCACACACACATAAAATTATTTTCATTGCTCGTAACTGTAATTTCCCTGCTGTCATGAGCCATAATGTAAATATCTAATATGCAGGGTATCTGATATGTGATTCCTGTGAAATGGTTGTTCTGCCCCACCCCACCACCAAGGAGTTGTGACCCAGGTGAGAACTACTACCATAAGAGCTTCCTGCCTAAAATAAATGGACATATATATTGGTAGATTTCTAAAGGGAGACCATTGAACAAAAATAGCATTCTCAAACTTCACATAGAAAAACACGCCTTGTTTATGAATAAAGTGTATTGTAATTATTTAAAAAGTATAAATACATCTTGGATCTCAAACTGCTGCTCTATAAACTTGGATGCTGGTCTTTGACCACTTCCTCTTATGATTCATTTATCATCCCGCTCTTCAGTTTCTGCATAGCTCATGGTAGATTTGGAAGTTAAAATGTGGAGTATTCACAGCATTATAACTGCCATGTTGCTTGGTTTGAGATGTATGAAAGGTTTACTTTCTGCAGTTTCTTCACTGAAAGTGGCCTGCAGCCATCAGTATAACACCATCGTGAACTACAGTTCTAGTCTGTCTACACCTCACAGATCTGTGGTCTGTATCTTCCTGTTGCTGAGGCTAAGTTCAGTGTGGACTTTAGACACGATCACAGTTCTGAATGGGTTCTCTCTAGTTTTCTTTAATCTTCCAACAGCTTTGTCGTGAGACCTCGTTCCGTTATCATTCCTTTACCTTCTTTTCATGTTAGTGCAGTCCCTATGAGTGTTCATAAATACCTGACACTTTAGTTCTAGATCATGATTCTTCACCTTTTCCTAATTCTATGGAATACTATATCTGTTTTTTCACTTTTGACCAACAGTTATAAGCTGTGATTTAAAAGATTTTGTGCTCCATGACTTTACCTGAGGTCTCTTAAACTGTTTGATTAATTTTTGTTGCTTTTCCAACAAAATCAAAAATATAGCTTCAGTGCATTGGAATTTTTAATAAAACACACTTTGGATTTCCATATGTGGAGGATTCTTACAATTTATATATAAAAATAAGTAGTTGGTTGGTATTCACTTAATTTCCATTACTTCTCAATGGCACTTTCCTTTGGTCCTGGGATAAGATACATTGTCAGGCAACTGCATATCTCACAGTGAAATGGCAACATAGTGTAGAAAGAGTCTAGCTCCTCTCAGAGATCACTTCTGGCCACTGACACAAATTCATGGAATTTTCTCTAGAGTGCTAAGCAAAACCTTTCCTAAATTTAACAACACAAACCATTCTTCAACTGGAATCAGTTATCCCCTTGCCTAATGTGAGCACAAATTACATACTTGGCATTGTTAAATGGAACTCTCCAGTGAAAGGCAATTCATTTTAAATATGAAGAGCAAAGAAGGATGAAGGTCATTTAGATAGCAGGTGAAGTTGAGGGGTGCTTTATTCCTTAATAAGAGCAGCTGGAACGCCTAAAATATTCCTCATGTCTTGGAAGAAACTGTATATTCAAGAATACTACTTTCTTCAGACAACAGAAAATATGACTGGGGAGAAATTGGTATTAAAGAAGGAAAAACACTCTTAGCATGATAAACAGCAAAGTCTGTAAACCTGTTGTAAAAAAATGTTTATATTTAAAATAAAATACTGAATACTTTTTTAATTTAATATGGGAAGAAGAAAAAATTCTCTAAGGAAAATTCTGTATTCGTATTTTTAGGTTTTCCCAATTATGCTTGCATGGTGCTACAGGATGAAACATTTATTTGTATAATAGAAAATCAATAATTAATCATTTTATTAATGGCAAAAAAGCAAAGAGAAATGTAGGGCTAAAGTAATTCATTCATTCCTTTAAGAAATGAAATATATACATAAGTAACTGTTAGAATAGCTTTTTACCTTTGAATAAATATAAACATATAAATATAAGGTGTAAGTATAAAATACCTTAGAAAAACATTATTAGTGTCTGGTTGGGGAAGAAATTTCTAAACAGAAGTTTTTAAATATCTGTTCATTTACAAATAAGTACATTTTTCTATATTGAATATAACACTTTTGTAGAAAAACTACAGAAATTTTAGAAACAAAAGATATATAGTGAATAGTTACTTATAATGTTTTAATATTAAATTATTGATTTCTGTAATGTATGAGTGGTAGAGGAAAGTGTTTTAGGTGAGTCTGCTCGCAACTACATAAACAATGCAAACCTAAGTTATTTCACAGAAAATTAAGTAAAATCTACATCTGAGAAACATGAGGGCATTTGCTCATCTATGCTTTTGAACACAATGTATTTCTTTTTTTCCAATCGTTAAAGGTTTCTTAAATCTTATGTATGCCATTTATGTAAGGGATGCGTGCCTGCCTGGTGATCTTGATGAACAAACAGTATAATGACCACCACCAACTCCAACTTACTTCTTTTGTTTTAGGATTTTGTCCTAACTAAATAGGAAAGTAAATATAAAGGGATCCTTTCTATTATGAGAAAACATGAGCTATTCAACGAGCTTCTCTTTTTGACTGTGGATTATGTGTGGACAAAAGAGAGATAATAGCATAGTGTTTACTACTAACAGAAGGGAGCAGAGAATTGCTCCCGGGGCCATGATGAGTACTGGAACTGAATAAACCCAAAATATCACTCATGCTTATCCGCACTAAGTGGTCTCATGGCTCTTTGTGTGTTATTGCAAGGTTAAACCATTTATTTGCTTTCATAACAAAGAAAGAACAAAAGGAAAACAGAGACCTACAGATGGAAAATGCAGAGACTGGAAGATGTTTTAAAAACATTAAACTCCACTAAGAAAAAACAGTATGGCAAACGACATGAAGGATTGCTCCTTTTCTTCATTAAAACTAGCCCCAAAGTTCAACAGAAGCTCTGGGAGTGCCGATTAACTTGCTGGCTACACCATAATCACCATCAATTTCAAGACCAGCCTTTTAAGAAAGTCAGCAGATAACTGACTCATGACCTCCTCCAACAGCACCCAACAGCGACAGTGGCTCAGTGAGGAAACAGGCTCCTCCTGGAGCAGAATAACCTGGTGACAACATCTGTAGCCCAGGAGACCTTGGGACATCCCTGGGGCTTTTTATGAGGAGAGGAAATATTACAAGCAGCAACCTTATGAGAGAGGAGCAGGAGGCCTCCTGCAGGGTAACATGCTTCAAATACAGCAGAAATATTACTCTATTCCTCAACTCAGGAAGCAGCTCTGTGGGTCCAGGACAATGGAAAACTGCCCATTTGCAAAGACAGATGAAAATATCAGTTGAAACATTGCAGGGAACAGACTTCTCAGTAAAATTCAATAAATACATTATTTCTGCCCCATTGAATTTCATGGAGCATGGTACCATCATGATATGTGATATAGTGCTGTAAGGTACATTAAAATAATGCACAGATATTTCAGAAAATAAAGAATGTAAGGTAGCTAAGGGTATCTATAGCTAGAGGAATACCTCCAGCAGGAGTATACTTTTCCCTCAAAAGATCAGATTTAATTTGCTATGGAGAACAAATAACTTGTAAAGTAATTACATTTAATAGAAAGAAAAAAATCATAGTAGCTATAAAATCTAAAGCTTGTTTCAACTCATGTAAAATTAGTATATGAAAATATAACTGAATTGAATCTGCATCCTAAGTAGTCAGCATTTAGTATTTCTTGGGAGCTTATATTTTGAAGTAGAATAATCATTACTATTATCGGACATAGTTGAATATATATTAGGAAATTAGAAAATAAGGCAGACTCAAAATACATATCAACTGTGTATATTATCTGCCTTTTGTTAGTGATCAAGTTTTAGTGATATGTGATATCATAGAGACAAGGCAATGGACATATATACATTTTCAGTTTTATGTGTTTATGTGTTAAACTTCTGTTGAYAGAGAGAAACGTAGTTTTATTCTTTTATTTTCTGTGTTGCTTTCATTAACGCAGATTGGTTATTGAAATATGTTTTCCATATCTTATAATATTGCTAAGTTCTATTCCATAGAGCCTCGGGATCTTTTTTCATCAAGAAAAATGACCCCAAAGAGCAGAACTTTAGCCCACTCTTTGTTAGAAACTAGGTGAAAGGTCACATTCCTTGAGCCTGCCCAGGAGTGCACACATCCCACCCGCCTGTGGTGTCCAGCTGCGAGCTGCAGGCTTGGAAATGTCTCCTTTCCAGACTCTCCTCCTCTGAGTAGCTGAGGCGCGTGTGAGCAGGGCAGGTGAGCGGGCAGGTGAGCGGGGCTGGCATGCGAGTCACCACGCGGACTGTGGGGTTTGTGCCTGGTGGGTGCTCAGGTCCCCAAGCGCCTACTACTAGTTGGAAGGCCTTTGAATATGCAATCCTGGCCCCGTAACAGGAAGTGCATATGTGACCCTGTGCATGACCCTGGCCCCGTAACAGGAAATGCGTACATGACTCTGTATGTGACCCTGGCCTGTAACAAGAAATGCGTAATAGGAAATGAGCTAACTAGTTGCTATCTGGCTTCTATAGGAAATTGGTCCTCAGAGCGCGGGCTTGGATAATTTAAACTGATTGGCTTAGAAGCTATGGAGTGGTACAAATCAATTGGCTTGCACTGCGCGGGCTCTCAATGCTAAGGAATGATTGGTTTGTGATATGCAGGTTTTGTTGTAAACCTATAAAAGCTGTCCCGATTCTGCACTCGTGGTTCACAGTCCTCTACCCGTGCGTGGTGTATGGCTGTGAACCCCAGAGCCTCTGGAATAAAAATCTACTTGCTGTTGCATCAAAAAAAAAAAAAAAAAAAGAAAAGAAAGAAAGAAAGAAAAAAGGAAAAAAGAAAGAAAAGAAAAGAAAAAGAAAAGAAAGAAAAAAAAAACATCTATTCCGAATTCTGCACTCAGTCTTGCACTAATCATAGTGTTTTATAGTGTAACATGAGAATTGTAAATTCTGATAAAATATCATAATATTTTATAAATAAAATATTTTATTTATGCATATTTGCGTGGGCCTGACTGTATGCTGTGCCACGGAGGTCAGAAGAGGAGGGCATAAAATCCCCTGGGGCTGGAGTTAAAACCAGTTATGAGCCATCCATCCGATGTGAGTGCTGATAACTGCATCTGGCCCTTTGGAGGAGTAACTAGTTCTCCTGACCACTGTACCATCTCTCAGGCCCACAGTGCCTTTCGTCTTCTTTAATAATAAACATAGCAGTAATCACTTCTACAATTAACTTTTGCTTCATAATATTAAATTAATATTAATCTAAGCTTTCTAAGACTGCCTAAAATAATCTCACTACATTGTGTAAAATATCATATATCTCTCTTATCTCCGTTATAAAATGTTCATAACACATTTCAATCCCAAATTTATATTAAGAAAATTAACAGAAAAAATGAATAAACATTACTTTTTTCTCCATCGACTTAAGATGTAATATAGAAATATATCAAATGAAAATACATATATCTGCAAATACTTTACCAAATTGCTCTTATGATTCATTATAATAGAAATAGATATTTCATTTTGTGAACTAGACTAAAGTCARTATTAGCCATAATTTAGAGTTGTTACCGTGGCTATGAAAATATGGTGTTCTCATCTTCAGTCAGAAATTGTCTTGAAATGTTTTATGAAATAAAAATTTGGAAGAAAACTCAAGTGAATTTGTTTTAAACCTGTGTATCAATGCTACGTTTGCATTAAATGGGCCTGTTTATGGGCCTTAAAGAATCATAGCCTCTGTGCTTAGTGAGCATAAACTCTTACATTCCCGTTCATCAAAAAAAATGACAAGATTGCTCTATGGCACAAAGGGTTGTGTGACTTTCATAGCAAATAGCTTGACTTCAGTTTGACAGCAGCGTTCTTGCTAGTGAGAGCTTACCTCCTCTCGATGCTCATCTCCTGACCGCTGGATGTACCACTCAACAGAGGCTTGTTGGGATTTAGGTATACATTCCAAAAAGGTTGAATTAAATTCAATTCCAAAAATCACCTTTTCATCAGCTGTTTCATGACTAATGCCTAGAAAGCAAACATAGCATTGGAGATTAACCTTGACCTGATTTTAAAAGCAATGGGAAAATAGACTGATTCAGAACAGATGTCATCAGGG
>BDUI01012419.1:34254-44816 GCA_002335545.1 Apodemus speciosus
CTACAAAGTTTTCTTCTGACCTCTATGTGGCACTATTGCTCATGTAACCCTACACACATCTTATACACATGCACAACACACACATGTGTACATAGACACACAAACACAAGCCAATAATAATACATAAAATAATTTGGGGGGAGGGTTGAGACAGGGTTTCTCTGTATAGCCTTGGCTGTCCTGGAACTCACTCTGTGACCAGGCTGGCCTCAAACTCAGAAATCTGCCTGCCTCTGCCTCCCAAGGGCTGGGATTAAAGTCGTGTGCCACCACCACCCGGCATAAAATAATTTTTAAATGAAACTAAATAAAGAGAAGAATTAGGCCGAGTGGGAGCTCATCTCTCTCGGCTTTCTGAGGGCAGATACATTGTGTCTGGCTGTCTTATGCTCTTGTCACCATGCCTTCCCCCCTCAAAAGGGGAGTCACAAGAGATCCTTTTTCCCTGAGGCTGTTTTTTTGAGGGAACTGTGTCACAGGAGTGAGAAAGTAACATGAGACAGTTGCCTGGGATAGAATTGTTTCTGTAATGAACCATCCTGTGAGTTGGTTTGTAGGAGTAACATGGAATTCTGGGATAGAAATGCCCTGGAATTCCATAAGAAGACCTGAAATGGTCCACTCCGTTGGGAGAGAGAAATGCAGAAAGTGGAAGCCCAGTGATGAGGTTTCAGGGAGGGAGAGGGACTATCGGTGGGTCTGGAGGCATTATTTACAGCATTCTGGTGGGAAATCTGGTCGCATTCCAGCCTTTCCCTAAGACTCCAGTGGGACTCCACACCAGACATTAGGCTGCTGCTTACCTCTCTAATCTACAGTTAGAGAGGGCAGAAAGTTGATCAGAAAGGATGGAGAATGTACAGTTTGGAGAGAGAGGGGGGCGGGAATTGAACCTCTTTGGTTCTTTGGAAAAGCTCCAGTGCTCTTAACTGCTGAACCTCTCTCCAGACCCAACACGGAGCCTGTTTTAATCCCCAGCACCCACGTGTGGTGGTTTAGGTGGGAAACGTCCCCCATATGCTCTAGGATTTGAACACTCGGTCTACAGTTGGTGGCACTGTTTGGGAAGGATCAGGAGGCGTGCTTTTGCTGAAGGAARTCCATCACTGGAGTGGAGCTGGAGACTTTAAAGCCCAGATCCACTTTCCGTTTGCACTCTGCTTTGGACTTGTGGTTGAGGGTATGAGCTCTTGGCTTCCTGTGTCACCTCACTTGCAGCTTGCCACCCCGTTTCCCTGTAGGGGTGGGCTCTTACCCTTCTGGAACCATAAGACAAAATAAAGTCCCTTCTACAAATTGCCTATTTAACACAGCAGCAAAAAGAAACTAATACAGCAGATAAAAAGCCAGAGAGGACCATGCATATGTGTAATCCCAGGGTTGCCACAGCAGCATATGCAACAGAGAACATGTGTCCCCATCTCAAATAGGGTAAAAGGTGACAGTCTGACATCCAAGGTTGCCCTCTGACCTCCACACATGAGTCATGGCATGTACAGACTCTTACTCACACACATAAACCCACAGACATCATAACAATAACTTTACAAAAGTTGAAAGAGAATGACTAGAACATTGTCTTTAGGACCTGTCGCCTCATACACCGGGCTTCAAGTCATTGTGATGTGCGCATTAACGAGTCCAGTTATTTCTCATGATTAAATGATCTGAGACAGGGATCAAACCAAACCACTTTCTTCAGCTTCCCATTATTATTCAGACACACTTGTACTCCATCCTCCTCCCTCTCCTCCTCCTTCCCCTCTCATCCCCTTCCCTCCCCTTCTCTTCCTTCTTCTCCTCCCCCTCTTCCTCCTCCTCCTCTTCCYCCTCCTCCTCCTTACCGTCACACATTTAAGAAATGATATGCTGGGGCTGTGGTATATTCTGGAAATGCCAGACTAGGGAAGCCAAGATAGGATTGTGAGGTCATGGCCAGCTTGGGCTAATTGGGGTAGGAGTCAGGGAAAGAAAAATCCAAAAGAAGACACCATGTGAGTTTCCTGAGATTAACTGTGCACAACAAGGCTCTCTCCACCACCTTAGCTCCCAGTCTCCCTTTTCTCAAGGCAAGAAGCTACCTGTTCTGGGGATGAAGGGGCCCACCTGAGGCTCTGAAAACATTTAGTGACTGTCACACCCGAGGCAATCCCATTGGGCAGAAGTCATTCTGTAACTTGACCTTCTCTGCTTCTCAAGACCAGCCCTGAGCACATCCTATTCTTTTGAAAGAGAGAGATAGAAGCAAGAGTAGTCAAACTGGCCCAGGACCCCAGGTTTCCCTCTCATAGTTAGAGATGTTTCTCTCCCAGAATCCTCTGCCATTCCATGGCCACCAAGAAGCCATACTTGAACCACTTGCTCTGGACCCAGAACTCRTTCTGCTGTAGACACTGTAGTACAGTGCGTCTCAACCTTCCTAATGCTGCAGACCTTTAGCACAGTTCTTCATGCTGGGCCGACCATAAAATTATTTCATTGTTACTTCATAACTGTAATTTTGCTACTGCTATGTATCTGACATGTGACCCCTGTGAAAGGGTCGTTCTGCCCCCCAAAGGCCTCACGACCCACAGGGTAGTATAGAACACTGACAGAGTCTACACTTCCCCTACTTGGAGAATTCTTGGCTCTTTTGCTCACTCCTCTCAACCTGGGGCTGCTAAGAAATTATTTACTAATTAACTAATTAGTGCAATGATTTGTTAATGTATCTAATATCTGTCCCCCACCCCATCGGGCAGAAAACTCCCAATTAGCCCTGGGGCTTCAGTTCAACTTGGTCCCTTCTGCTGATTCATCCTACTCAAATTGTCTCATATCTGTCCATATGTCCATCTAGATCCAGACAGTGCCTTGCTCTACAGCTCAACTCAACCCCAAGGTCCAGCTCAGTCCAGAGGTGCTGATTCTGCACCTCTGGAAGCTCTCAATGGGCTACTTAATGCCTAACTACTAATAAGCAGGGCACCAGCTTCCCTCCTCTGTCTCTAACGAAGCTAATGTGAACTCCTTTTTTTGTTTTTGTTTTTTTTGTTTTGTTTTTTTGGGTTTTTTTGTTTGTTTGTTTGTTTGTTTTTCGAGACAGGGTTTCTCTGTGTAGCCCTGGCTGTCCTGGAACTCACTCTGTAGTGTAGACCAGGCTAGCCTCGAACTCAGAAATCTGCCTGCCTCTGCCTCCCAAGTGCTGGGATTAAAGGCGTGAGCCACCAACGCTAATGTGAACTCCTTGAACTCACAGACGCGCGCGCGCGCGCACGCACACGCACACACACAATTACCATGTGCTGTGCAATGTGTGATCAGAGAGTTACTATTGGGAACTAAGGCCGAAAAGGGGAACTTGGCACTGCTTGTCAGACTGCAGCCTATGACACTGACATAGCTTATGAATTTGTTATACAAAATTCTGACATTGTGGAAAGATACAAACTGTCTAGGCTGCTGGCATTTGTGCTCAAAACAGGCCCTTCCCTGTTCCAACTAGGCACCTGCTGGTTCCCTCTGGGTAGGAACCAACGCTGGAGAGGCTGTTTCCACAAAACTRTGTGGCTGTACTGGCTGGTTTGGTGTGCCAACTTGACACAGGCTGGAGTTGTCACAGAGAAGGAGCCTCCCTTGAGGAAATGCCTCCATGAACTCCAGCTGTAAGGCATTTTCTCAATTAGTGATCAAGCGGGGAGGACCCATTGTGGGTGGAGCCATCCCTGGGCTGGTAATCTTGGGTTCTATAAGAAAGCAAGCTGAGCAAGCCAGTAAGCAGTACCCCTCCATGGCCTCTGCATCAGCTCCTGCTTCCTGACCTGCTTGAGTTTCTGTCCTGACTTCCTTTAGTGATGAACAGCAGTGTGGAAGTATAAGTTGAATAAACCCTCCCCAGCTTGCTTCTTGGTTATGATGTTTGTGCAGGAATAGAAACCCTGACTAAGACAGTGGCTGATTCTCCTTGGCCTCTTCCAGTTGTTTTCTCTGAGTTCCAAATTTCCCCTGCCTGAGGCCTGACTACTGTATACATGTGTTTGCATTCTGGCTTGCTTCAAGAAAATGTCCCCTCGTTTTCCCAGGTTCTCCTGAACAACAAACCACGGCTCTGTGGGTGAGTGTGATCACCTCTCCCTCTGAGAACCCCTTCTGGAACTGCTGGAGTTCCTGGAGACTCTCTGCTGCCTCCTTACGCTCAGCTGCTGTTTACATTTCGTGAATTGAATGTTGGCAATGACAGCAGGAGGATTCCTCTCCCCCTAGCATATGCTGAATGTGATAAAATATTTAGCACATCTTACTCTGGACTCATAATTATACTCCATTCTTTCAGCCCATTTATGACTAAATTAGCATATTCAGTATGTTTGGTGACAACTCCCACGCTTTGTAAGCACCAAGGGGGGTAAAAATAGAATTTATTTAATTGGCTTTCACTTAGAAGGGAAATAACCCCACTTGAACGATTGCTGTACAGTATTGCAGATACTGTGTTGCCCACAAAACTCACAGATGCTCCTAACTTTGGGGAGGCAGCGTATACCTTCCACAGGTTAACTTGCAAAGGACATTCCGGGTCTCAGCCAGCCCTTCCTGGCTTAGCTGTGCAGATCCACAGCTGTCCCCTCCTCTGTCCCTCGCATATTTGTTACAGAAGTCCCAGGCTTCAGGCAAAAGGATGCAAGTACTGTAGGCTTCTAGGCCTCAAAGACAGACTAAATGACATCCATCATTCTGAAGGCCCTTAGGGGGCGCCTGCTCCAGGACAGGCCTGCTATGAGCACTTGATTCTGAGATGCACTGTGTGCCTTTTGTTAAAGAGGTCATGGTCTGAGGGCAGGGGCCAAAAGGAAAAGCCACACATTGTACTTTAGAGATGAGCACTTGGGGCTGCTTAGCCAGCCCGGCAAGAGGAAGAAGGTGAACAGGAATCGTAAGAAATATTGGGAGGATCCTGGGGGTGTGGGTGGGAAACGGTGCTGCATCTTAAAACAGAGGTGGGAGAATGCAGAAAGCAGGGGGAGGGGGAGAGGGATCCAACGTGAGGGGAGAGGGATTTGGAGTGGGGAGAGAGGGATCCGGAGTGAGGGGAGAGAGGGATCCAGAGTGGGGAGAGAGGAATCCAGTGTGAGGGGAGAGAGGGATCCAGTGTGAGGGGAGAGGGATCCAGTGTCAGGAGAGACAGATCCAGTGTGAGGGGAGARAGATCTGGTATGGGAGAGAGGAATCCAGTGTGAGGGGAGAGGGATCCAGTATCAGGGGAGAGAGATCCAGTGTGAGGGGAGAGGGATCTGGAGTGAGTGGGTACAGTAAATCATAGTGCTGAGCTTTGAACTTGAATTTCATTCTGACGGCAGTAGCAACTCTGTATGTTCTCTAGAATGCAACCCAGGAGAGCGGGCACGAACTGGATCAAGGGTGGTGAACCTGGTCAGGACAGACGTGGGAGAGTTTGAGGAGATGAGATACATTCTAAGTGTATACAACCTTATTTCTAAGAGAGTCCTGGCAGGAAAACTAGGCTCCAACCCTTAAAATATCAGGCATTCTGCTCCAGTAACAGGTAATTGTCACTGTGAACAAATCTGGAGTAAGGAGATCAGAACACGCAGCCTTCAGATATGTCACTTTGGCATAAGGGCTATTTTGAGCTAAAGACAAATGACAGCAAACACCAGAAGAGTTGTTTGCTTTTCTTCCATCTGCTCTAAACAGCAGGTGTATTAGACATACACTTTCTTCAGTGAAAGCGTTTTCCTGGGGCTAAGAAGCGAAGAACAGAACAGACAAAGAATTACCCAGAGTTCATATAAAGACAGCTTATTAAAACCTCTCTTACTATCTTATTGGTCACTCTTCTGTTGCTGTGATASAACACCAGGACCAAATCAACTTAAATAAGAGAGTTTATTTTGATTTACAGTTCCAACAGGCTAAGTGTCCATCACTTCGGGGGTGGGGGGTGGGGGTGGGGGAGTGGGGGTGGGGGAGTGGGGGGTTGGGGGGTGTGGGGGTGTGGGGTGGCTTACAGTTCCAACGGGCTAAGTGTCTATCACTGTGGGGGGCGTGGCTTACAGTTCCAACAGGATAAGTGTCCATCACTGCAGGGGGCGTGACTTACAGTTCCAACAGGATAAGTGTCCATTTCTGAGGGGGATGAGGAGGCATGGCAATAAACAGCAGTCATGGTGGATGAAACAGGAAGAGTTCACATCTTGTACCACAAGCTTGAAGCAGACGCGGCAAACTGGAAATGGCTGCAGTATTTTAACCCTCACGGCCTACCTCCAGTGACAGACTTCCTCTAACAAGGCAGAAGCTCCTAGGCCTCCTCAAACAGCACCAGCAACTGGGGACCATGTGTTCAAGTACTTGAGCCTATTGGGGGGGGGCGCTCTCTTATATTTTGGGTTGTGAGCTTAGCCTTTAATGGCTGAGCCATCTCTCCAGCCCGGAACATTCTCATTCAAACCGTCACTCGTACCTTAAGTTCCCGGTCACTTACCCATGTATATGGCCCCATGATGCCGCTTTCCTGTCTGAACTGGTATATGATATGAACTTCTAACGACTTTATCAGGCTGGGGGAGTGGGCTCCCTTTCTATTTATTAAATATTATTACTTTTTTCTCCATCTAGTCTGTCTTTTGTTTGTTTCATATGCAGCTCCTGGGAACGAAACTGAAGAGGGCAGGGCAGAGTTCTTCTTCCTCGATGCACATCACACCTCACTGAATCCTCATGTCGCTGAGGACCGATGCTCATGCTCTTACTGCACACTTGAGACTCGGAAACTAAACCAAGAGATGTTAAGAAACGGATTCAAGACCACAGAACCAAGCTGGGATTTGGACCCATGCCTTCAAGACCAGACAGCCTCAGTGTGTCCCAACTATGCTGTAATTCTAGCACATCAAAAAAAATTACCCAGCATGCCAAGAAACAAATATTCCCATCCTACAATTGGGTACACATTTTCCGTGTTCTTTGGTAGTTCAGAAAATTAGATAATTGGAGAACCATATGATCTTTTTTTCTCTTCTTTCTTTAGAGACAAGGTCTCCTGTATTCCAGGCTGGCCTCACACTCAAGATGAAGCCCAGGCTGACCTTGAACTTCTGTTCTTCTGGCCTCTCCCTCCTGAGTGCTGGGATTGTAAGTATGCACCATTATGTCCAGTTTCTGCAGCACTGGGAATCAAACCAAGGGCTTCACAGAGGCTAGGAAGTACTGCTCCAACTGAGGCACGCCTCCCCCCCAAACCCCGTTTAATTTGAAGCTTATATTCTTTCTCTTACATCTACTTTGGAATAGATATGACCAGCATCCTTTTTAGTGAACCCACAATCTACACAATGGATACCCCAGTTCTGGTGGTCCCCAAGAAAATGAAACAGAAAGTCTTTCTTTGAATTCCGTTAAGTGCAAAATAAAAACCTATGCAGGCCAGCTGGTGATTGCAGGGGATACAAAGGTCATCTGGGCTTTAAGTGGGGTAACTCAGGGGTCCTTGTCTATGATTCCAGGAAGCAGGAGAATTCCCGTGCATGATGGTATTTTAAGCACTGGCATACTAAGTATTTATTGAGGGTATGTGTCACTTGATGAAACTGCAAGTCTCCAGTTGCTCGTACAAATACTGTTCAATTGAGAGCCTGCAGGGGTCACTGTGATGGTTTGTATATGCTGGACCCAAGGAGTGGCACGATTAGAAGGTGTGGCCCTATTGGAGTAGGTGTGTCATTGTGGGTGTGGACTTTAAGACCCTCATCCTAACTGCCTGGAAGGCAGTCTTCTGCTAGCAGCCTTCAGATGAAGATGTAGAACTCTCAGCTCCTCCTGCACCAGGCCTGCCTGGATGCTGCCATGTTCCTGCCTTGATAATGGACTGAACCTTTGAACCTGTAAGCCAGCCCCAATTAAATGTTGTCCTTTATAAGAGTTGCCTTGGTCATGGTGCCTGTTCACAGCAGTAAAACCCTAACTGAGACAGTCTCCAAGGGAACCCTGAAGAGTGCCATTGTTGGGGAGAGTCAGAAGGGAATGAACTGAAGTCTCTGAAGATTTCACACAAAGCTTTTGCTGAGGGGGAGGGGGATTCCAAGAGGGGATACAGGGAAGGAGAAAACGAGCCAGCGGCACCCAGACAGAGCTGAGGGGACAGGAGGATGGAGCAAGATAGCAGCAGACGAAAGGGGAATGCTGAAGGGTGAATGACTGGAAATGCTGGAGCTGAGACTGGTCATATGAATCACGCTATGAAAATGAGCCGCAGCTCCCCTGTCAAGAGCTATCCTGACTATTAGCCCCTCCCCACCTCTCCCACCCCCACCTCCAATTCCCCCAACCCCCCCGCAACACCGTTCTCAGATCTACTCTCATCTCTGAGTCTTCCTAAAGACAACCACACTAGCCACTATTTGCCAGGACATTTCCTGCCTCTTTTCCCTTCCCATCAGCCACAACTCTTTTGTGGTGCAAGCCAGTTCTTGCCCAAATGGGTCCCTTGACATGACAGTGTCTGGGGATGGAGGACACCAGCTCCTTCCTCTCTTGGGCCCTGAAACGGGGATAATGGCTTACCAGTTGCTAATCTTTGAGATGTCTTTATTAGTTACTTTTCTATTGCTGTGACAGAACCCAATGACCAAGGCAACACATAAAAGAAAGAATCTAGGCTCACAGTTCCAGAGGTTCAAGTCTATGATAGTGAAGGTTTGACAACACATGACTGGAACAGCAGCTAAGAGCTTACATCTTGATCCAAAAGTTGGAGGCAGAGAGGGAATACTGGGAACCTTGAAGCCCACCCCCAGGACATACCTCCTCCAACAAGGCCATACTTCCCAAACTGTTCCACCAACTGGGACCAAGTATCCAAACATGTGAGCCCAGGGGGACCAGTCCCATTTTAACCACCACAGTGTCTCATCTATTCCTAGTATCTATGTGTGATAGTGGGTATATGTCCTGCCCAGGGAGTGGCACAATTAGGAGGTGTGGCCTTGTTGTGGTGGGTGTGGCCTTTTGGAGGTGTGGCCTTGTTGGAGCAGGCGTGTCACTGTGGGTGTGGGCTATAAGCCCAGGGGGACCAGTCCCATTTAAACCACCCATCCTAGCTGCCTGGGAGACAATATTCAGCTAGCAATCTTCAGATGAATTTCAGATGTAGAACTCTCAGCTCCTCCTGCACCATGCCTGCCTGGATGCTGCCATGTTCCCACCTTGATGATAATGGACTGAACCTCTGAACCTGTAAGCCAGACCCAATGAAATGCTACCCTTACAAGAGTTGCCTTGGTCATGGTGTCTGTTCACAGTAGTAAAACCCTAAGTAAGACACCATCTTAACTCTTTTAAAGCCTTTGTAATTAACTTCCTACTTAATGCCTGTTTTAAATGCTAGCATTCATTTTGTTTTCCTAGAGGAACTGTGACTGTCTGGACAGAAATGAAGCTATTCTAACAAGGTATTTGTGCCCAGCCCCCTCAGCTATTAGACTATTGAAACAATAGACTCCCGTACAAGAAACTGGAAGTTTCCCATGCTGGGGAAGGGAAAGGGTAGGACTCTGATGTCAGTCAAGTCAGGGACAGGGGATGGTGGTGGTTGCGGGTGTTGTCTCCTGGGAAACCTTCACAGTTTTGACAATTGTTTAAATCACCAATCACTGGAGCTGAGACAATGATGGTCAGTGACAGATGGGACCACACCTAATGCTCAGTTACCTTAATCTTTTTGCTCTATTTAAAGCTAAATACCACTACACCAAAGGCGAGTTTGGAATGGAGTGAATAACTGGCATGCTGGTGGTCATCGCTGTGCAAGGTTTTGTCCCTTTACATGGACAAAAAACAAAACAAAACAAAACCTGCCATTCAGGAAATACAGGAGAGCAAGCTACAGAGAAAGGAAAAGTAACAACTAGCAACCACGTTGCTTCTTTCTTTATACAGATCTCACAAAACAAAGACTCGGGATTTTCCAAGAGATACAGATCATATCATTTTGTCCCTGGACACGTGTTTGACTTTTTTCATTGCATATCCGGGGTCGTAGGTTCAATTACAGTTAGCAAGTACAGAAGGAACATTTTGTTTCAATTATCAGCTCCATAACCCCGTTTCAAAGACTCTACAGGATATTTCTGCTAAAGCAAGCATGCTTAATACAGGGCAGCCCGTTCTCAGGCTGGTAGCATTTGTGATTTCAAAGCACTAGACAAACAGAAAATATCCAAGCCAGTCCAGGTGAATCACCATACTCCAGGCAAAGTATTATTAACCCCTGGTGTTCAGAATGCTACCTGCAAGTCAGCCCGAGCCTGAGAACATCCGCAGGCATAAAAGCTGTGTAGCTGTTATTCAGTCTGTGGTATCAAGACAATATTTGCATTCATGATCTCTATAAAAATCTATTTGTTTAAGAAAATACGTTTGTTCCCAGTTAAATAATGTCACTGTAGCCTGGTGTGAATCAGTCTTTTTATGAATGGCAAATCCTGATACCCAACTCTTTTTTTTTTCTTATGCCCTTACATCATCTATCCGTTCTATTATGCAGGGAAAGGGCATACTCC
>BDUI01012422.1:49070-59290 GCA_002335545.1 Apodemus speciosus
CTGGAACTCACTCTGTAGACCAGGCTGGCCTCGAACTCAGAAATCCACCTGCCTCTGCCTCCCGAGTGCTGGGACTAAAGGCATGTGCCACCACGCCCGGCTAATCCAATCTTATAAAGTTGATAAAGGCACTTAAGAGGAAATGAATAAATTCCTTAAAGAACCAGAGGAAAATACAATCAAACAGATGAAGAAAATGAATAAAACTGTCCAAGAACTGAAAATGAAAAGAGAAACAAAAACAAAAACAAACCACAAACTGAAGTAATCATAGAGATGGAAAACCTCAGAAATAGAACAGGAACTACAGATGCAAGTTCCACCAAAACAATATAAGAGATGGAAAGWWAGTTTCAGGTATAGAAGGTATTATAGAAGAAATTGATATGTCAGCCAAAATGCTAAATATAAAAGTTTCATATAACAAAACATCCAGGAAATTTGGGACACTATGAAAAGAACAATCCTAATAGGAATAAAAGTAGAAGATTCCTAGCTCAAAGGCCTAGCAAATATCTTCAACAAATTAATAGAAGAAAATTTCCCTAACCTAAAGAAGAGATGCCTGTAAATGTAAAAGAAGCTAACCAAACACCAAGTAGATTGAACCAAAAAAAGAAAATCCTCCTGCCATGTAATAATCAAAACACTAAACATAAAGAACAAAGAAACAATATTAAAAGCTGAAAGGGGATTTGCACCAGGGAGACAGGAGGGTCCACAGCCTTCTGTGAACAGCCCGCCAGAAGAGAGTAACTTCCATTTCTGAGCACAGGAATGAGATCTCCACTCTCTCTCCAATATCTGTCTAGAGGGGAACAGGTAGGAGTGCACAGGGCATACAATCAGTGGAGCAGCTGGGATAGGAGGCTTTTGGTTGCCATCTGTGGCCAGGAGCTGACCAGCTCCACAGCAATCTGYGCACAGACCCTGCCAGCAGAGAGTTGTTCTCCCAGGAGTACAGACACAGGCTTACAGACCCACAGGAGGGACAAGCTCCAGCCAGAGACCAACTAACACCAGAGATAACCAGATGGTGAAAGGCAAGCACAGGAACCCTACCAACAGAAACCAAGGCTACTTGGCAACATCAGAACCCAGTTCTCCCATCACAGCAAGTCCTGGATACCCCAACACACCGGAAAAGCAGGAGTTGGATTTAAAATTGCATCTCATGATGATGATAGAGGACTTTAAGAAAAACATAAATAATCCCCTTAAAGAAATACAGAAAACAGRGAGAAGGAGCTTGAAGCCCTTAAAGAATTACAGGAAAACATAACCAAACAGGTGAAGGAACTGAACAAAACCGACCAGGATCTAAAAATGGGAGTAGAAACAATAAAGAAATGACAAAAGGAGACAATAGTGGATATATAAAAACCTAGGAAAGAAATCAGGAGTCATAGATGCAAGCGTCAACAACAGAATATAAGAGATAAAAGAGACTCTTAGGTACAGACAATACCATAGAAAGCATTGACACAACAGTCAAAGAAAATGAAAAATGCAAAAAGCTCCTGACCCAAAACATCCAGGAAATCCAGGATACAATGAGAAGACCAAACCTAAGGATAATAGAGATAGAAGAGAGTAAAGACTCCTAACTTAAAGAGCCAATAAATATCTTCTACAAAACTGTAGAAGAAAACTTTCCTAAACTAAAAAAGAGATACCCATGTACATAAAAGAAGCCTACCGAACTCCAAATAGATTGGACCAGAAAAAAATTCCTCCTGTCACATAATAATCAAAATACCAAATGCACAAAACAAAGAAAGAATACTAAAAGCTTAAGGGAAAGAGGTCTAGTAACTTATAAAGGCAGACCTATCAGAGTTACACCAGACTTCTCACCCAAGACTATGAAAGCTAGAGGATCCTGGGCAGACCTCATACAGACCCTAAGAGAACACAAATGCCAGCCCAGGCCGCTATCTATACCCAGCAAAACTCTCAATTACCAGAGATGGAGGAACCAAGATATTCCATGTCAAAACCAAATTCATACAATATCTGTCCACAAATCCAGCCCTTCAAAGGAAAATAAATAGAAAAAGCCTCAACACAAGGAAGGAAACTACACCCTAGAAAAAGCAGAAAAGTAATCTTCCATTAGCAAACCAATAAGAAGACAGCCACATAAATATAACTCCACCTTTAACAACAATAATACCAGAAAGAAACAATCACTTTTCCTTAATATCTCCTAATATCAATGGACTCAATTCCCCAATAAAAAGACATAGGCTAAGAGACTGGATATGTAAATAGGACCCAGCATTTTGCTGCACATAGGAAATGCACCTCAGTGTCAATGACAAACACAACCTCAGAGTAAAAGGCTGGAAAATAATTTTCCAAGCAAATGGTCCCAAGAATCAAACTGGAGTAGCCATTCTAATATCTGATAAAATTTACTTTCAACCAAAATTCATCAAAAAAGACATGGAAAGACACTTCATACTCATCAAAGGGAAAATCTACCAAGAAGAACTCTCAATCCTAAATATCTGTGGTCCAAATGCAAGGGCACCCACATTCATAAAAGATACTTTACTGAAGCTCAAAGCACACGCTGCACCTCATGCAATAACAGTGGGAGACTTCAACACCCCACTCTCATCAATGGACAGATCACAGAAACAGAAACTAAAGAGAGAAACAGTGAAACTAACAGAAGCAATGAACCAAATGGATTTAACACATATCTATAAGACTTTTTATCCTAAAACAAAAGAATATACCTTCTTCTTAGCACCTCATGGTACCTTCTCCAAATTGACCATATAATAGGTCCCAAAACAGGCCTCAACAGATACAAGAAGATKGAAATAATCCCATGTATCCTATCAGATCATCACAAATTAAGGCTGATCTCCAATAACATTAAAAACAGTAGAAAGCCCACATATACATGGAAGCTAAACAACACTCTACTCAATGATAATTTGGTCAAGAAAGAAATAAAAAAAGAAATTAAAGACTTTTTAGAATTTAATGAAAATGAAGACACAACATGCCCAAACCTATGGAACACAATGAAAGCAGTCCTAAGAGGAAAACTCATAGCTCTGAGTGCCTACAAAATGAAACTGGAGAGAGCATACACTAGCAGCTTGACAGCACACCTGAAAGCTCTAGAACAAAAAGAAGCAAATACACTCAAGAGGAGTATATTGCAGGAAATAATCAAACTCAGGGCTGAAATTAACCAAGTAGAAACAAAATGAACTATTCATAGAATCAACCAAACCAGGAGCTGGTTCTTTGAGAACATCAACAAGAGAGATGAACCCTTAGACTAACCAGGRGGCACAGAGACAGTATCCAAATTAACAAAATCAGAAATGAAAAGGGAGACAGAACAACAGAAACTGATGAAATCCAAAAACTCATCAGATCCTACTACACAAGCCTATGTGTACTCACCARCCCAAGCCCCTTAARCCCTGATTAGAACAGACCCAAGTCATAGAACTCAGTGACCTTCAGAGAAGCATATCCTATTTGTGTGTGAATACACTATATAGGCTGCCTATTTTAATGCTGGCTATGTCTCTTTAATGCTCAAGAACTTAAAGCCAATTCTATTGGTATCAGGGGGAATACGATATACAAAACAACCCAATGAAGCCAGGAACATTCTCTAGAAGGTCACTGCCAACTCTGTTATATAACTTATTGTATCTTAGTCACAAGTAAGCCTTTCTGAAGATACCACAAAATCATAGCAATTACTCTTGGAAAGAATCCTAAATGTCTGTTACTTGCTTCTGGAGCTAAGTACCATACTCAGGGAACGTATGGACCCCTTGATTCCCTTGAACAAAAGAAGAGATTGGGCAAGTGGAACTTTGAAATCTGGCCTGAGATTGACAAGTCCTTTTAGCATATCCTGGGATTCTCTATCAAGATCCAACATATACAGAGATGTAGAGATCTTCCTTGCTCAGTGACCTTAATCATTGATAGCTCCTCTTCCCATTCCTTATCTTAAATCTAATCAAAGACTTGCCTAATTCCTCGTCATTGTAAGAGAGATGTGACAGTACCCCCTTTAGAATGCAATCAGTCTCAATGGGGGTTCTTCAACTCTACTCTTGTAGCATGAAAGAAGATACAAACAAAAATGAATGGCCATGGTTGCAATCCAGTGAATGCTTATTGGCCAAAATGGCAGGGAATGACTGACCTACAGACACTACTTTGGTATCCCCTGATTTTAACCACACTCCCTTCCAAACTTAGACCTGTCCAGACAGCAGTAGGTCTAGAGTTTGCATGCACATATGTATGGTAGAAGACTAATAAAGTACTTAACTCCCAGGATATCAGCCACTCCAATTCCTCCTTGTGTTACTAAGTCCATGATGGGTATTACTGAGCTGTCTGTGGATCATCCATGCTTTTTATAATACCATGTACATACAAGTATGAAATTACAATATAATTAAAGATTAAATGTTTTCAAATTGTGTTTTTAGAAAATGTATACAACCTTAAAGTAATCATAAATTTTATCATGCCATTTATTGCTGTTTCAGATGCCTAGGCTGACTAAATGAAAATTCTTCCACATTTGTGGAAAATTCAATGCCAACAGTCTCTTCACAGCTGTGTAATGCATTAAATTCTTAAGTGCCATAGAGTGAATATTTGATTTCTTAAATTTGGCATTTACCAAAAACAAAGGCATCCCTACACTAAAATAAAAATAGTCTCTTGTATTTTTTTTTTGCACGATTGTTTTTCTCATTTCTGTTTCTGTAGATCTTCTGAGGTGTGCTTATTTTAATCTGAGGCACAGGTCCCGTAATCATTCCATGGATAGTGAGCCACTGGAATCATCAAAGTAAGCCTGAATCAAGTTGATTCTAACCAACTATTACATCATCATGTGCCTTTCTAAACTCTTCCTTCACAACATTATTTAAAAGTTGTTTCATAATGGACTTAAAGATCAGTTTATTCTTCACACAAAAGAACACTGAATGAATGACAACACTCCTATGGGAAGCAGATTAGAGCAGGACTAGACATAGGTGAGCATTTACATCTCCCGCCTCACAAGTGTTTTAGTGGAAAGGACAAGGAGGTGAAACCTGTGCTGGAATTCCAGATCACTAACGTAAGTGATACTGCTGTGTCTATACAGAGTTCAACTGTCTTGATCACCCTAACTTCATAGAACTTTTCTAAGAACTGAAATTCATGCATGATATGTCATGTCAGATACATAGCACACATTAAATGTCATCTCTGATCAGATATCCATAACCATGTATATAGATGTGATACATAAAATCAAGATAGATAAGCTATTTCCTCTGACTATTCCTTCAGGAAGGTTGCAGCAAGTTATATTACAAAGTATGGATGATCTCATTTCTCAGTTTCTGTGCAAAAATTAGGTAAAACAGGTGTAAATTTTTGTGATAATGACACAATTCTGTTTATTGACTAGTTGTATTAGGTCAAGTGCTACTCTTGTCATGTGCCTATTTTATAAGGAAGTTCTTGAATTGTGTTACATCAGATGAATAGTTTTCCCTTTTCTACTTTCCCCTGCCTCACTCATCACTAACTGATGCCTGGTCCAGAATGCTCCCTGCTGTCTTCTTCACCATCCATATCCTCTCAACTTAAAATACATGAGGAAATGGGATTTCCCCCAAGACTGTCTAGACCACTGCCTCATCATGTTCTCTGTGTACCTCACTTACAGTTCATGTATTTGGTTTAAAACAAGCCAAGATCGAAATGTGGTGGCTCATACCTATAATCCTAGCACTCAAGAAGTTGAGGCAGGCTTGCCAACAAATCCCAGGCAGCCTGAGCTGTATGGTGAGTGAGTTCTAAGACAGCATGGGCCATACAGTMGTTCTAGGCGTGGCTGAGCTACTAAGTAAAATGTTGTTAAAAACTAAAAATTAAAATTAAAAAGATTTAAAATACGAATGTTTTAGAATGTAACTGATCAGGACATATATATAGAAAATATACTACAAATAAAAACAAAATTATTATTCATGATAAAATATGAAGGATTTTATTTTAGCAGCAAATTCTTACTAGTTTTAAAATATTGTGGTATCACTTGGTWAAAGTTTTAACCTTGTGGTATTAATAAGTTGCTCCTTGTAACTGTCTTCAGCAGAAATTATCTGTAAATTACATAAGCACGCATAGGGATACACAAGTATTTAAGATTTTTCTCCTCAGTTTTTCTAAAAGCTTACTATAATTTATATGCTCAAAAGAGAAGGCAAGCTCCATCCAAAACACTACGCGTCTTGCAAACAGTCACGTGATGTTAGTATAATCAAATAGGAAACACACCATGATATGCTATGATTGCTTTTATAAAATGCGACAAAACTGAAGTTTACTAATTAAACCATAACACTATGATGCCATCTATACTCATCTTGTGGTTAAAATAGTAAACTCTAGGTTAAAAAACACTATGTAAAAAAATTTAACACGTTTTTTAAAAATAACTATGGAAATTGCACTATAATTTAAAATAAAATTACTTAAAATTTGGGTTGTAAATTTTTTTAATTTTTTTGGAACAGAYTTAATCTTGACAACTGAGCTGCTTTCGATCCATGTGCCCCACTGAATTCCAGTTGCACCAAGTTTGCCAGGATTGATGTCATTTAGGTTTGTGAGACCACATGTGTTGAACCACCAGCCAGTGTCTTTATTCAAGTGACTGCTGCTCTTCACTGGCTGACTATTGAGCAGGCAAGCAGGGAGGCACCCATCATTATCAACATCTGAGGTACTGAAAGCCATTGCATTCTGATTATCATCCTCTCTRAAGCCCCAGAATGCATCACCTGCATAAAATGGATGATTTTCAAATAATGAATTAAGAGAATTTTTATGATTTTAATCAACCATTACTATACAGTCATACAGAAACACTGTATCTAGAAACAGATTTCAATTATTTTTCTACTATTTGTTCTGTTAAAATCTCTCTCACACAATGTGCCAAAACCTTGAGATTACTGGTATCTTTAAACGAACAGACTAACCAATATGGACGTTTGGCTCTACATACAAAATCAGGTTATGGTACACATGCCTGCCATCCTTGACGGTGATCTGCATGGAAACTGATAATTTTATAAAAAGAAAATGCTTTTTCTAGTGCCTGGAGACAAAATCCCACAAGAATAAGGAAACTCTGAACCAGGAGTCATGGAAGCCAAACCCAAGCTCTACTACTTTCAAGGCAGGGGAAGGATGGAGTCCATCCGCTGGCTGCTGGCTACGGCTGGAGTGGAGTTTGAAGAAGAATTTCTTGAGACAAGAGAACAATATGAGAAGTTGCTAAAGGATGGACACTTGCTTTTTGGCCTTTGGTTGAAATAGATGGGGTGCTGCTGACACAGACCAGAGCCATCCTCAGCTACCTCGCTGCCAAGCACAACTTGTATGGGAAGAACCTGAAGGAAGAGTCAGGATTGACATGTGTGCGGATGGCACCCAGGGCCTGATGATGATGATTGCCGGGGCTCCACTTAAATCCCTCGGGAAAAAGAGCAGAGCTATGCTCTAACAGTGATGAAAGCTAAAACCGTTACTTCCCAGCCTTTGARAAGATTTTAAAAGACCATGGAGAGGCTTTTCTTGTTGTCAACCAACTCCRTTGGACAGACATCCAGCTGCTAGAAGCCATTTTGATGGTGGAAGAACTCCATGCTCCTGTTCTAACTTCCCTCTGCTGCAGAAGACAAGAATCAGCAACATTCCTACAATTAAGAAGTTCCTGCAACCTGGAAGTCAGAGGAAGCCTTCTCCAGATGACCACTATGTTGAGGTGGTCAGGACCGTCCTGAAGTTCTAGTGGTAGCATGCTTTCAGGTGTCTACTGCAAGGTTCCAATCACAGCGTCACCATAGGCCAGCTGCAGAGCAGTCCAGAAGCAAGACATAGATCCCAGGAGTCAAGGTCTTCAAACAACACAACCACTCTGCCCACAATGACAAATACCAATTAAATACAGTGAAAAACTAAAAAAAAAAAAAAAAGGAAGAAGAAAGAAAACAACATATACTATATGTTTTCTTTTTGTTACATATGTTTTTACTTTTTTATGTGTGCATTGTTTGGCCTGTATGTATGTTTGTGTATCACTTATACAGAGTGCTCATAGAGGGTACAGTGCATGCTAGATTCTCTGAAACTAGAGTAATAGACATTTTAGAAACCCCATGTGAGTTCTGAGCATTGAACCTAGTCTCCTKGAAGAGTGGTAAATACTCTTAACCACTAAGCCATCTCCCCCACAGCAGGCTTTCAATGTAGAAAGACAACTATAGCTGAAAATGAAGCATTTACCCTTAAGAATATAGATCTGTAGTTGCAACGTGGTCCACTTTCCTGGAGGGGGTGGAGTGTTCCTGTGGCATGTCTCATGTGCATGTGACAAATTCTTATGTATTTCTTCCATCATGGTTCTTCACAGTCTGTGTAAACTGTTCATTTTCAAAGAGCTTACACTAGACAACTGTAATGAATAACATGCCTGATATTCACCAGATCCCTTCAAGGATTAAGTTTCCTGGCCAAGACAGTCTAGCTAATAATTAAACTACAGGCTCAGGAGTTGTATTTTACTTTATATAGCTTCATGAAAAAGAGTCTTAGTGGACTCACACCTATATTCCACCTACATGAGGGTTTTGACCAATATCTTTGAAACATCAGCTAGAAGAGAAGTTATGTGAAGTATCTAGGAAGCCAAGACCTGCATTTTGGCATGTACTTCTGAATGTTTGAGATCTCTTCCCATAAGTATTTGGGAAGCCCGAAGAGTTCCATTAGTGTGATCTATCTGAAACACAGCTCAACTGGTTAGTGAAGTCTTGGACTCTGCACATTAAGGCACACAAAACACACAMTGAAATATGCATCTGCAAAGGCAATATAATTTTCAGCATCCATGCTGTGCAATACCTTTCAGAAGTTCACCGAAGAGGCTGGAGAAATGGCTCAATGGACAAAGGCACTTGCTACCAAGCCTGATGACTTGAATTCAATCTCCAAAACAAGCATAAAGAAAGGAGGAAAACACATCCCCAAGTTGTCCTCTGAGCTAAATGCATGCACTATGGCAAGCATGTGTCTGTACACAGGGACATGCACAAAATAAGTAATAAAATTCATTTTTTAAAATCTGTAACTCATCTAGGGAACGATGCTAAATACTATGACCATAAATAGTCTCCAATGCCARCATCAACATCAGGAGTGTCTACASCAGATGACTTCTCAATGCATTAATTTTAATCACTCTTTTTAAATACGCACACATGTACACATATTATTCCTGGAAAAGTCATTAGAACTTAASCACCMTATTTCATATGAGTGYGGCTCTCAGAACTTAACACTATAACTGACCACTGACCTTCATTATCTTTAGATAGATGATTAATGAAGCACACTTCTGGGAGTGCCTGGGATGGCATTTCTGGAGACTCCTGAGGGCTCTSACCTCATAAGTGGGTGGTTCCCTTGGTGGAGTCATCACATAGAAACATTACTGAGACAGTGAAATGATAACAAGGAGGTACAGGTGGAAGTAGGTCACAGGCACACAGCCTTAGCGCTATCTTGCCTCTGCCCCTTCTTGCATTCCCCTTCTTTATTTAGCCATCAAAATGTAAACTGCTCTTCTCCATCACAACCTCCCTGCCTTGAGGGACTCRTAGCTCTGAAGCTATCAGTCAAATAATTCCCTGCTTTGGTAAGTTGTTTCTCTTCCAAATTTTATTCACCCCAATGACAAAGTTACAATGCCACTTTCTCTGAGAACACACAGAAATTTCTGTCAAGCTTTACTATATTTGTACTGTATGTGTGTGTGCGTGTGCGTGTGTGTGTGTGTGTGTGTGTGTGTGTGTGTGAGCAAGACAATGGTCTTGTTCAAATGTTCAAATTCATATATGTATTTTTCTCCAAACTCAATGTCAAATTTATGTCTAATCACATTTTATCTGTATATCTACTTTATACTTTACCTTTTCCTTTCCTTAATTGAACTGTATCATGTGATCAACAATCAAAAGCTAATTAATGACCATGGGAAATTTAAGAGTTCTATAATAAAAATAAAGCATCCTCTAACAAAAGCATGGTTATCTTTGGAGAACTCCACAGAAGCGTCCTGATATGCTCCAAGCTGAGGCAATTCTTTG
>BDUI01012423.1:47433-58219 GCA_002335545.1 Apodemus speciosus
ATTTTCATATAAGTTATTTCACTGTTAGATGCCATCTTCTGAGAAAAGAAAAAGAAGGAAAACATGGAAAAAAAAAAAAAAGAGGAAGCCAGAAAGCTACTCAGGAGAGCAGACACTGACCTAACAGTTAATTTCAATGTAGCCTTTGTTCTATCGCTTTAGAGATTGTACCCCCCTTCCATGTCATCAATTATTTAACAATGAAATCTTGCAGCCATTTTCATGCCCTCAAAACTCTACAGGAGTAAGGAAAAGTAGAATGGAGTAGTTTCCATTCACAAAAGTCTTTTTCCTGTAGACTTTTCTCAAGATGTGTTATTTTGATTACTGAAAACATTTTCCTGTTTTAACAGGAATTGTTAGTTAAGTGTGCAAAGTAGGAATTCATCTGTGTCCTCCCCTCTGTTTGCTTGCCAATCTGTGATTGATCAAGTTACAAGTGAGAGTGAGCTAGAGGTCTGTGCTGGCTCCCTCAGGAGCAGTGAGACTCAGGCAAAGCATTCTCCTCCTTACTGCTTCCCTCTGTCAGCTGGGCCTAGCTTGTATTCGACTTAACAGACTAGAACAGTTCCGCACATAGTTCCAACACGCTACACACGAGGAAATTCCCTATCTTAAAAAATATCATTGATAAGAGTGGAAAATATCTTTCCATCCCATTTCCTAATTTCGTGTTCAGACTTTCCAAATTGTTTAAATAAGCATGCTCCTTAATCTTTTTTTTTTTTTTTTTTTTAATTTGGGGCAGGGGAGAGCTTTTAAAGTGTGGAGTTAAAAAATAATAATAATAAGTTTCTGGGGTTTAAAAACAATAACTTCTTTTTTCCCAATGTAAAGTCTGTCATAAATTCTTGATCGTGTTCTGCAACTCACAATGTCAAGCCTCGAGCATGCCTAGCAAATGCTCWAACACTGGCTTGCATCCCTACTCAGGGTGGGATGTCTTTTTTATAACTCCAAACCCTGCCTGAGAAAGCTGTCCTTTTCTGAATAGCAGCGAGCAAGGGCAGGATTACCCAGAGCTAGCTGTGCAAAACAAGAGAAAAGTCTTCAAAGGTGCGTTTTCAGCAAAGAGGGGACACATTCCCCAAACCAAAATCTGTCTTCTCTTTAATTGCTGAGTCAGTCTGACTCCTTACATTACCTTTCCTTCTTAAAATAGAACAATGTGGCCTTGTAAGACTTGCTGAGCAGTGTAGAAAAGTGTTCTCGACTGGCAGGCTTTGACTTTTAAAAATCTACAAGAAGGGGCTGGAGCGCTGGTTCAGTGGTCGACAGCGCCTGACGCCCAGCACCCACAAGGTAGTTCAGTTCGGTATCAGAGAAACCAATGTGCTCTTTTGACCTCCACGGGCACCAGGCATGCATGCGGTGCACAACATGCACACATGAAAAACATTCATACATATGAGATAATCCGTTATGATCTACAAGAGATGTGGAAGATACAGGTGAAGACAACGTGTCCTGTTTGTAATGTAGTCGGACAGAACCTCTCCTGTGGAGATCTTCAAGAAGATTGCTGATGCCAAAAGAGAAAAAAAAAAAAAGAAGAAGAAAAATGAAAGTGGGTTGCTAGGGGGTTCCATGTAGAACTAGGTTTGGGGGGCGGTCTGAAATAATCAGCTGTGCATTCTAAACACATCTAGAACAATAGGCTTCTCTCTCTCTCTCTCTCTCTCTCTCTCTCTCTCTCTCTCTCTCTCTCTCTCTCTCTCTCTCGGACATGGTAGGAAGGGAGTTCGGTGAGCAGGTGGCAGTGAGAGAAAGGATGGCTGTGCCCCCCAAGCATCTTTGCTACCACTATGGGGTTTAACAAGTCACAGTAACAAAGTGGCAACAGGGTCTTATGAAAATAAAATGGGGTTTCAGTAGTGGAGTCCCAATAGCTATGACCCTGTGCAAGTCATTTATCCTCTTTTGAGCATTGGCATCTGGTTTATAAAGCAGATTCCAGAATGATGCTTTCCCTCACTATTCCAAAGTGGAATCCATTAGGCTCCTTTCAAAAGGCAGTCGGTGGCCTGGGGGTGTGGCTCCTTGGTAGAGTACACACGTGAGCAGCACACTGAGTTCAGCACCCAGCACTGCCAACAAATAAAACTTTCCAAAAATTAAGACATTGTTGCTGAAATATTAGTGAAAACCTTTCTTTGAAAGAAAATCCAAAGTTGGTCGAGGGTACGGGCTGGAATAAGAAAGTGAACCCTGGGGTGCCCATAATTTCTGCTTCTTGATTGGGGCATGCATGACGTGGGTGTATCCAGCTGGGAAAGTTAATGTGATGTCCGCACTCTTCTGTATATGTTTTAATCTTAAAAGTTAGAGTAGCTCAAAGTGGACATTGTTTGGTTTTTGAAACAGGGTGAAACGGGTGGTCTGGTTACGCAGCTCAAGCTGGCCTCAAATTCCTGCCCCAGACGCCAACTCGCTGGGTCAAAATACTTTTTTACAGTTAGGATGCTGGTGGAAAGGACATATCAGCACCTTATAAAGCACCTTATAACCTTATAAGCCCCCTTCTCAGCTTCTAGTCAACCTGCCACACCTAAAGGGATTCACTGGTTGTCAGCTGTTATTTTCTCCTCCTGGACTTTGCTTGCTGGTGACTTAGGGGAATTTTCTTGGTAAAGAAATGGACCAGGAAGCTTCCAGACCACCAGAAGCATCTGCAGTAAAAAGTAGTAGCCCAAGCCGGTCACATCAAAAACTAGATGCGACTAGAGAGATGTGCTATGCAAAGACACTAGCCAGAAAGTGAATCTGGTTGGGAAAGTACAGTCCCTAGCAGCCCTGAGCAGCTGGCCAGGATCAGAGGCTCCATCTCCCTGTCAAACGCGAGGTGGATCTGAGTTGGCAGCCTATTTATTGCTAAAGTCAAAGAGCTAGATTTTACACTAAACATATTTACACATTTACATTCGTGGCCCTATAAACACACCACATTTCACTGGCCRTGACATCAAACACGTTTGCCCAACAGAAAACATATGCCTAATTACAAAATCACAGAGGGAGGGAGGCGACGGGCTGACGGGCCATGAGCCTTCGTGCCCCTGTGTGACTCAGTGGTACCACAAGGAAGCTGGCGGAGAGTTGAGCAAGGACGATGTATCTCCCCAGGTCCATCCCTGTCTGGTTCAGTTCTAGAAGGTGTTSTAAACTGAGGGGTGGGGATGAGATGGGGGGGGGTCCTGGTATTCCAATTAAATGCACACTGAAGTTCTCTGAAGCCACATGAGACCAGTGCTATCCCTGGGGAGATTTGGTTTGGGTTGAATTTGACCCTGATAACACCGTTTAAGTTGCCCCCACATGACTTTGCTCTGTCAGTAATAAAAGCAGGTGCAACTAGAGTGCGTGGTTAGCAGATAATTTAGAGTGTAGCCTGGAGTCCTTGAGTCTTAGCTGTGGGTAGTAAGATCAGATCCCTCCCCRTCAGCAGCCGGTTTATAAACACCTTTAGCAGCTCCCAGTTTGGTCTTCCCTCATGCAAGGAAAGCAGAGCCTCTAGGGCCAGAGAGAGAAAAACAAAACAGGCACCGCCTCAACCAGTGGCCTAGGGCCAGCCTTTAACAAACTACAGGGTCTGGTATTCCATCAAAATAATCACCTTCCATCAGAATGAGCACTCCCCCCTACCCCACCCCCACACACACCCCAGGCAGGCTACAGGAAGACAAGTGGGTTTATAAAAAAAGAAAAATTTTCAAGTGGCAGAAGCCTTTTCCCTGAGATGCATGCTCACTGTGAAAGCTTGAAGGATGCGCGTGTCCAGAATTCATGCGCAGATCCATCGGCAAAGTTTGGGCACAAGAGGTCTGCTGGGTAAGGGACAGAGAGGCTTAGATGGGTGCACATAAAGATGCTTCGGCAAGGAAAAGATGGGGAAAGCGCCCCCACAGCTTCCCCTTCACTTCCTCAGTTACATGTTTCTTTCTTTTTTTTTCTTTTTCTTTAATAGGAAAGGAAGTGCCTCTTAATAAATGTGTGGGGTGGGAATGGAAAGGAACCCGTTGTCGAGCAGAAGCACTAGTTTTTTGTTGTTTTTTTTTTAAGACATAAAATAATTACCCGATAGAGAAAGAAATCAACCAAGAAGCAATCTGAGGTCATGACACCATGTGTGGTACAAGGAGCGATTCAGCCCATAAGGGCTTCATTACCCCCGCAATAGATAACATTTGGCTAAATCTAGCTGCAGATTAAATCCCCGCAGCACAACAGAGCCTTGAATGGAGAGGCTCCTTTTTGTGTGGTCCTTCCTCGGGAGCTGCCTGAACCATTAGCCCCAATATATCCCTCTCCCCATTAACTGCAATTCCCTCCCGACAGCGCTTCGGTCATTTGTCTCCAAGCTCTACGGGGGCGTTTGATGAGTAAAGAAACAAGGAGAAGAGAGAAAGGCGTCGGGTTAATGAGTTGTAGCAAATCCACACTTTGTAGTCGGGAGGAGGAGAGCTGGTGGCCAATGTTTGTCCAACTGGTTTATTTTTCGAGACCCAGGCTATTGAGGAAGGCTTGTTCGAGCAGCCTTCTTGCCTACAAACACACAAACATCCTTCTGTTTGCCTTCAAAGAAAAGGGGTGGTGGGGGGGGGGGRGGAGAGACCAGCCCTGGATTTGCATGCGAATGAGGAGCCCCAGGAGGAGACATCCTTGCCCATCAAAGGCCTGGGTAGACCCGCTGCCTTTGTTCCAACACCTGCTTGTCAGCACAGCCTGGCCAGGCGTGCCCCACACTTGGGCTCACCCGCCCAAGGCCCACGGTCCACTCCTTGGCCTACACCCAACGCCCTTACCGCTCTGGGCCCATACCTTAGGGCCTCTTACTATCCCCAAGCATCAGCCCGCCGAGCAGGTTTGCTAAGTAAAGCCCACCACAAACACCCAAATCTCAGAAAGAAGGCTRAACCTGGTGGGATGCAACAGACTAAACAAGCTCACTGCACCTAGCCTGATCAAAAGCAGGTTTGTGCTCTGCTGCCCGCGAGGGTGACGCGGGAGCCAAGCACAGGGACCCCCCCCCCCAGGGCCATTACCGGGCCACCCTGAGCCTCGTGTACTGGAAGCCTGGGGAGCTGGGAATAGAGCTCCTCTTCGCGCTTTATTAAGATGTTATGATCTTAAGAAAAGACATAGCTGTGATTCCCTGCTTTCGGGACACCTACACACTACACTCATCCTGGGCGGGAAGGGGGGGGGGGAGAATCGCAAGGTTTTGTTCTTGACTTTCTTCGCAATAACTTTCAAATCTAAAAGTCCGTTCTGAGTCTACCTATGGGTGTGCCATGCCTCTGTATGATTTGCCTTTGGAGTCCGCCTGCAAACGCCTCTGCAAAAGGGCTCCTGGGATGCAAATGGTCTGGGGCCCGGGGTCTACTTTCCTTTAAATCTATATTAGATAGTACAAAGAAGCTTTTGAATATAAGATGTTCATCCACAACTTGCTATCTATTTAGTGGTACATTTCAGGTGTAAATATCTATACTCTAACGTCAAATTTACCTTCCTCTACCCGTCTCTTAGAGGGGAAAACAAACAAACAGAATTTCATCTTGAGGTTTTGAGTCTTTTTTTTTTTTCTTCAGAAGAAACCAGGCATCAAATGTGGCCAGCCCTGCACAGTACTGGCCTATAATGCAGACGTCATGAATTGGATAGGTTCAATCTGTGAGCCTTCAGACACTGTAGTGTGTACACTTACCACACTTTAAAGAAACCGAGTAAACAGATCTCTACTGCAACCTGCTGACCCAAAGCATCAAATTATGTGTTGTTACATATGCATTCGCTACAAGCAGGGCTCACAGTACCATCTGCACTTAACCAAGACTAGCCTCAGCTTCCGTAAGGAACTGTAAGTTGAATGTAATCAGCAATGAAAGCCTTAAAATTCGAAAAGGGACACCCTAAATCACCCAAATTGTTTATTTAGCTCTGTAAACACCCAGGTACTTTCATCTTTAAATCTTTGAACCACATACTCTGCTAAAGTTGACAAATTCTCTTGCCCTTGGGTTACTCATTTAAGCCAAAATCCCAGTCAATTTGCCTTTGCACTCAGAACTCACTTGTGTAATTCCTGGACTCGATTTTACCTTAAATCCTAGAACTTTCGCATACAATTCATGTTATAAATGTAAATATTTGCTTATCCAGGACCTTTAGCACCTTTAAATAGATAATCTCCTCATCTCTTTTCGCTGTTAAAATTGTAAATTAGAGACCAGCCCTGCCTGAGTTTAGCATAGTGTTTGAGAGTACTTTTTTTTTGTACAACATTTTCCTGAAAAGAGAGCAGAAATTAGCTCGAGAATTTCGAAAATAAAATCGAACGCTCCTGTTAAATTACATTAGGGTGACTAAAACTTCAACTTTTAAAATGTCTTCCCGATCTTAAAGATGGGCAAAGCTTGGACTTGGAATTATTTAGCAAAGTAACAGCTTTCATTTGCCCATCACTAAAAAAAACAAGTTCTGAGCAGCGAATGGTTCTGATTTGGAAAGTTTAAATGAAGAGCTGTGGCAGCATGGTCTCCTGGTTTTGTTAGGCTTTCTTTGAAAGTACTGTTTAAGTAGATCCCGTACTGAGTTCAGACTCATCTATACGACCTTTTTTTCTTCTTCTTAACAGAAAAGAAACTTAAGGACAATTCAGCCAATTACTTAGGTGGCTTTTCTTTGAAAATTAAGCATTTTATTTCTGAAAAAAGTGTAAAAATCTTACATTAGAATAGTACAATAATAATTGCCAGTAAAATTTACAATACTCCTTGCAAAGAATACGTAGTAAGTACAAAATAAAAATTCCGCATGTCCATTATGATACAAAACACAGGTTAAAAATAGGAAATGATAAGTTTCAACTTGTTTCTTGTGTAAACTTGTTAATCTTTTTTTTCCTTTCCATGAAAAAGTATACCAAACAAGTGTGAAGAAATAAAGGTATTTCTTGGAAACCTTTACTGGTTTTGTATAAGCTGCAGTTAAACATTACTTTTGTTTTGTTTTGTATTTAAACGCCTGGACCTGAGAATCTCTACACCTCAAAAAGGTTTAGTTTTGATGATTTTGCTTGGTTTTTCTCAATTTGTCAAAAGTCAAGAAATTCCTAGTGCCAAGACAAGGCGACTTCCCTCCTTCCCACCCCAAGTCAGGGTTGCAGAATAGGGCGATTTTGCATAAATAGATTGACCCTCTGAGACAAATTGCGCGGCGCCCCAGCTGTCGCCCAACACGGTCTGGTCCAAGAATCCGAAGCGGCAAAAATGGGGACGCGAAATCGCCGAGGGCCTGGAGGGGCGAACAAAACCAACCCCCCATCCGGAGAAAGGAGCCGGGGGTCCTACCTTCGCTCTCTCCCGCGCGCTAACGGCGTTTCTAACAATTGGAAATCCTAGCAGTAAAGTTCTCCACACTGGACAGCGCAGTCCCTTGGTGCAGAGTCCCCAGCGCGGCAGACGACGACACGGAGGAAGCGGCGGCCGCGGCGGCGACCACCAGCGAGCGGGTGAGCGCGACGGCGGGACCCGCAGCCGCCTGCACCGCGCAGCCTCCGCCCCCGGCCCCCGGGACGGTCCCGCTAGCGGCCCCGGGCGAGGCGTGTGCACCCGGGGCCGCGGGACCCCGAGTGCGCCCGATGAGGCTCTCGATGGAGAAGGGCGAGCGTGCGAGCGCTGCGGCGCCGGGGCCTCCCGCCTTGACTGCGGCCGCCTGCAACGGGCCGGGCAGGGCGGCAGCCAGCGCGTGCGGCCGGTAGCCGAAGGCAGTCCGCGCCAGCTCGGCGGCCGCACCGGGAGGCGGCGGCGGCGGGGGCGAGTGCGGATGGAAGGCGGCGGCGGCGGCGGCGGCAGCGAAGAGCGCCGAGGGCGGCGCGCAGGGCGGCAGCTGCAGGCCGTAGGCGCAGCCGTAGGCTCCGTAGCCGCAGGCGGGCGGCGGCGGCGGCGGCGGGAAGAGCGCGGCGCCCGGGTCCCCCGCGCCCGCCGCCGGCCCCGCGCCGCGCAGCAACAGCGCCTCGGCCGCCGCGTGGGGAGCGAGCAGCGGCTGGCGCTTGAAGCGCTTGCGGCGCCGCAGGAAGCTGCCGTTGTCGAACATGTCTGCGGACTCCGGGTCGAGCGTCCAGTAGTTGCCCTTGCCCGGGTTGCCCGGCTCGCGCGGGATCTTGACGAAGCAGTCGTTGAGCGACAGGTTGTGACGGATGCTGTTCTGCCAGGCGGGGAACTTCTCCCGGTAGTAAGGGAAGCGGCCGCTGATGAACTCGCAGATCTCGCTGAGGGTCAGGCGCTTCTTGGGGCTCTGCAGGATGGCCATGGTGATGAGCGCGATGTACGAGTAGGGCGGCTTCACCAGCGGGTTCTTGGCGCCCCCGCCCCCGCCCGTGCCCGCGCCCGCGCCACCTCCCGCGCCGCCTCCCGCTCCCGCGCCGCTGCAGCCGCCCGATCCGGTCCCCGGGGCGGGCGCAGGACCCGGAGGCGCGGGGGACGCGGCCGGCCGCGAGGCCAGCAGCAGGTCATCGTCGTCGTCTTCCTCCTCCAGGTCCTCGAGCTCGTCCTCCCCGGTGTAAGAGCGCCGCCGCCGCTGGGCCGAGCCGGGCAACCGGGACCCGCCGCCGCCACCGCCGCCGCCCTCGTCGTCATCGTCCTCCTCCTCCTCCTCGTCCTCGCCCTCCCCCACCACGTCGATGTCTGTCTCCTCGGCGAGGCCGGAGGCATCGGACATCTCCGTGCTCAGGGTCATAGCTGGGGCGGCGCGGTGGCGCGGCGGCACATAGGGACACCGGGTTCCCGGCTCCCTGGCCTCCCCAGGCCGACCCCTGAGCGCCGGACCCGGAGCGGGGACGCCACGCTGCGACGCGCGGCTGCAGGAGGTGGCTGGGACCGCTCGGCGCCGCTACTTGGCGAGCCGGGCGGCGCGCGGTGTCTGTGCTCCCTGACTCGGCGTGCACCGGGTGGAGAGAAAGCTAGACTTGACCTTTTCCACTGCGGTCCCTCTAGCCGGGACAGTCCAGGACGCGGTGGCTGGACCCTGGTGGGCCAGTCGGTGTCGGGCGCCCAGAAGGGCGCGGGACGAGTGAGAATCTAGAAACGGAGCTCCGCAAGACCAGGGCTGAGTCCAGAAGAGGGCGGACCTTGTCTGGGCTTATAGCAGAAGGGGGCCTGTCACATGGTGTGCACGTCAGAGCGCGGCCCAGGGAAGGAAAAGAAAGGCGAGGGAATCKGCGTGCAAGGAGAGAAAGTTCACCCGCMGGAGGGGCAGCAGCAGGAGTTGGAGACTGAAGCCCACTATTTCTTGCCAAGGTATTGGATATCCTGAATCCCACCCTAGCCAGCCGCGAGCGGGACCCGAGGGCTACAGGAGTTCAAACCCCCAGCCAGATTCTCCCGAATTAGCCTTCAGTCCTAATCTCAGAAGTGCTCCGGGGACGCTTCGATTGGATAACTCGATGGCCTGTAAGAGCCATCCCACTGGGGGACAACTGCTCTGTGTGTGAGRTGGTCCCTGGAATATTGAACAAGGGAGTCTGGTGGGGTGTCCCAGCTCTCCTGGATTGGGCCAGTCTCTGCCTGTGGAATCTGATGAGAAATCTCCCATTTTGAGCACGGTAATAATTGTTTATTGACCCTTTAACCCTTTCCCTTCGGTTCTTCTCCAAAGACGTTTGTTTTCCGCCATCTGTTAATAAAAATGCGGTTAGGCTGGCGTTTTGGTCATTTATCTGCAATTGAATGCCCTAGAGACTTGACAGCTAAACTAAGCCACTCTAATGAGAGCATCTCACAAATTCCATGGGAATAGAGCAAGTAATGGTTGAATGAGGAAATAGAAAATTGTAGTGAAAACCCAAACACACTCACACAGAAATTACACATAGCGACAACTCAAAAAAAAAAAAATGTTGGGATGTTAGGAAAAGAAGCGCTATAGTTTTCAATAAAAGGTATGTTCTAATGAGCATTTCACACTATTCTCTAAACACTGGAATTATTATAACTTACACACTGTGCTGTTACGGAAGGTAATAGAAAGGACAATAGCAAAGATAAACTTTGAGACCAACTATTTTTGGAAAATACATTAAATGCTTCTTATACTCTTTACAAAAAAATAAACGATTTTAAAAATTTAAATATAGGATGCAACTCCACTCGGTTCATTTTTTTTCCAAGTGGCAAGCTAGTAGGGATAATTCAAATATTATTCTGTTTTAAGGATACCTCTGCTTATCACCAGCTAAATGTATTGTTCTGACTGGCGGGAAATCCAAATAATTGTGTAACCCGAATTCATTCTGATAGCCTAGCTTTCTGGATGTTTGGATTTCCTGAGATGCTTCTATTTCAAACAGGGAACTTTGCCTTACAAGTTTAACTTTCTGGTTAAAATTGCCATTTGCCAAGAACTGAATAAAAATTCAATGGCTTTTTCTCTAGGAACAATCTCAAATGCTCTTGTGTGTCATTGTGTCAACCAAGTGTTTCTTACTCCCCGAAGCGACTTGTTCCAACTGGTATCCATCACAGAGTCTCAAAAATAAGCTGTTGCCTCATCTAGGACTTCCTGTCAAATCAGGTTTCGTTCCCTCCAATGGGTAACCACCAGTTCCACTTGTAAATGGTCCGAAAAGTCTACTAGAGATCTTTGAAAGATCTACGAGAATACCTCGCGTTCTGAACGCGTTGTTTTTCATTGCCTCTCGTTTGATGTATGACTGGACCATCTAATTAGTGTAATGGGCTCCGATTAACCTGCGCCAACATTAATCAGGCAGCGAGTGCTTTGTTGA
>BDUI01012427.1:29650-41216 GCA_002335545.1 Apodemus speciosus
AGGGCAGACCGGGAGGGGAATAACTACTGGACTATAAAAAAAGATTAAAGGTGTGTGTGTGTGTGTGTGTGTGTGTGTGTGTGTGTGTGTGTGTGAGAGAGAGAGAGAGAGAGAGAGAGAGAGAGAGAGAGATTGAGATTGTTTCTGGATGGACTCCCAAAAATGTGTAGTTTTGAAGACAGACCCAGAGAATTCTCAAATCAAACTAAGGAGCCAGGTATGCGGAGATAGATGGCTCAGCAGGTAAAGTCCTTGCTGAGCAAGCATGAGGGCAGGAGTTCAAATCCCCAGCACCCGAGGAAAAGAAGCTGGCATGGCCGTTCATCTGTAAGTGCTGTGTGGAGACAGGAGGATCATGGGAACTCAGCTAGTCTAGCCATCTTCTGGGGCTGAGGGTACAATGAGACATTCTCAGAAAATAAGCTCAAAGAAGATACCCAACATGGCTATGCTGCTTCCACACRCACGTGTAAACCACTCCCCACTCCCGGAAGCACAAACATGTAAACGCCATATGTACACAGATGTAAATAATAAATTACAAATCACCGGTAGCTGGGGAAGATATGCCGTTTAGAAATTCCTGCACCAGCTCTTGTCTGACCTGATGTGGGTGAGACAGAACCAGATCTTTTTTCCGGTCACATGGACTCAAGATATGAAGCACTTTTCTTTTCAGACCAATCAGGGTTGGAGAATGGGGCCTACTGATTCCTTCTCCGTAATTAGATTTCAGGTGGAATTCACTGAGAGAGCAGTGGGCCATTGCATCCAGGATGCGCKCTGGGCAGCAGCAGATTTCTCTTCTGAGCTGTCTCTCTGTGCAGTGCTTGCCCACAGAAATGTTCAGCAGAGCCCAACCACTCCTGTGTTCTACTTGGTTTTCTCATTGCAGTGATCAAATGCCAGGCAGAAACAACACAGCAGAGGAAGGGTTTCCCTTGGTTCATGACTTCACAGAGCTCAGTCCGTGGCCATGGGGCTGTTGGTGTCTGAACAGACATCATGATGGATGGGTGCATGAGGGAGAGAGGACTGTCACCTCATGTAGACATCAAGCAAAAAGGAACTAGATGACAGTTTTAACCTTTAAAAGCATGTCCCCAGTGACCTGCTCCTGATGGGGCCCACTCTCTAGAAGTTTCCAGAAACTACCCCCAAAGAGTGGCATCAGTTGAAAACTAAGTATTCAGAATTGGACCTTGGCCAGGGGAGGGGATCTTCTCATCCTATGCTCAAATCATCACGTGATGATTCAACAAGCCTCCCCAGAGAGCTGATYCGTGGGACACGATCTTTAGTCATCTACACCAGTCACTGTGCATGCTGGTCTGAAGTGTTGTCCCGAGGCTGGTGGCCTCAGAGGCTTCCAGGGCATCATGAGTCTATAGCTTTTATGAACAGGATTAGCATCCTTAATTAAAGAGATTCTGAAGAACTACCTTGTTTCCTTCCAAGGAGTGCTATATAAAAAAGAACCAGTTCCCATGAGGAAGCAGACAATCTCTTAGCTCTTGCATCTTGGTCTTGGATTTTCCAACTTCAGTGCTAATTTTCTAGTATTAGCTACTCATTTAATAGTAATGTTTTTTTGTTTGGTTTTGGTTTTGTATTTTATTTATTTCATGTTGTATGAATGGAGTTGGGGATAGGAGTTCCTATGGAATCAGAGGACAACTTGTGGGTGTTGATTTTTTCCACCATGTGTGTCCTTGTTGGAGTGCAGGTTTAGACATGGTAGCAGGGAACTTTACATGACAGGCTATCTCCCAGACCCACACCCCTCAGTATTTCACTGTAACATCCTGAACACATGAAGATGCTATAGTTCTTGATTATTTGAGCAACTTGAAACCTTTTACATTTTTCATGTAAGATGGGGATAATACTAGAACCAGGCAGAAATATTCTATGTAAAACCTTTAGTATGAAGCTTGCTATGAAGCAATCATTAGACAGGTTGATAGGAATGACTTTATGTTGGCTCAGCTACACAAGGTTTCTAGATCCTGCTATTCTAGAAGTCCAGAGGGTCACAGCAATTCCATACCCTCCTTTGGAAGGGGATGGGGAGGGAGCAGGAGAGAGGTGGAGGCAATTTTACTAATTCCCTTCATTTTTATTTTATGTCCGAGTGTTTTGCTTGTATGTGTAGGAAGTGCTGTGTACCCAAGGAGCTCTGGGACTGGAGTTACAGGCAACTGTGAGCCACTATGTGGGTGCTGAGAATTGAACCTACCTCCTATGGAAGAATAGCCAGCGCTCTAAGTCCTGAGCCACCTCTCTAGCACCCTGACTGAGAGATTTGATAGGCGATGGTTTCATAGAATATCCAAACCCAATGTCATTTACTAAGGTTCACCCAATTCTTGTTGATCTCAAACTGAAGAGTAATGTGAAGTAGTATTTCCAGAGCGATGGGCACACCTACTCAGTTCCAAAGAGAGGCTTAATTCACACACATGCAGGCACACAGGCATACAGTTGCACAGAGACACACACAGACACAGATACACACACAGACACACTCCCACACCAACACAGACACAGACACAAAACCAGGCGCGCGCGCACACACACACACACACACACACACCCCTACACACAGGCACACAAACACAGAAAAATATACAGGAGTCATATAGACTTAATCATGGCCACCTCCTAAATGATTTTAGGCTCTAATAAAAACCTCTGAGTTTGTGACAGTTAACATTATGAAATGTATTTACCCTTTCAGGCATGTTGGTGAGTACTGACTTGCATAACATGATTTCTTATTCGTCCCCCTCTTCAAACTGGCACAGGACTAAAGACAGGTTTAATACTAGTCCAGGAGCTTCTCAACTATATCCAAGCACTTATTCCCCAGAAAACACTTTAGCTTGAGACGGTAACCAGGAGCAGCAACCTTTTATATTATCCAGTTGCACAACACACTTCTGGAGTAAATAACGTATCCTAACTTGGGGTACATCACCAGATTCAAGTCCGAGAGGATCCGTTGCCAGTCAATCAAAGTGCGTGTCACTGGAAGATCCCTCCGTAATATTTTTCTCAGGGCTTCGTTAGACAACTCCTGTAGTTCTTCTACCACAGCAGCTTGAAACTTGTTCTCTTGTTCTTCCACAAGCCTTGCRAAACTGAGAGCCAGCTGGGCTTGATTGACCACCTCCAAGCTCTCCTTTAGGTCCTTGGAAACTTCAATATGAAGGTTGACACATCTGAAGTAGTGAGCTTGTACAAAAATTCTTCCTGTTACTTGAGTTAGAAATGGGTTTACCTGGAAGATCCACTTAGACTTCCAAAGACCGTTCCAACACTCTCCATTGTCATAGCTGTGGTCTTCAATGCAAGCTATTAAGAATTCTTTGCTTTTGACTGTTTTCCTCAGCACATTGCAATTTCCATTTGGGTAGTGATCATTCACGTAGAGTTTTAAGGCACACATAACGACAGATCTCAGGTACTCGGTCTCATTCCGAATGATTCCATGGCTTTGGATGTCTCTCAGCTGATTCTGGAGCAGGTCGAACCTGAAGGAAAGTTTGCTCTGGTAGTCAAAGAACCGGAAGTCACCCATCACATTGTGGTGAGACAGGAGGACTGGATTGCCGTCGATGCAGAGTGGGACACAGTATTTTTGGCAGTGCTGGTGACCTGCGCACTCACCCTGGTGGTGCATGAGCTTCTCATCTCGGATAAGCAGACAGAGATCGTCAAAGGCATTCACAAATTCCCCGGGAGGAGCCTGGACTAAGAGTCTGTGGATGACCTTTTCTTTCTCTTTCCTACTCAAGACACTGAGTGACATGTCTAATGGCAGCAGAAGCAAAGCTTCTGAAATGAAGGGTGCTCACAGGGTGAGAAAGGGATCCATGGAATACCTTGCCCATTCAAGGTGTTAATCATTCAAGCTGTAGAGCAGTATGTTGGACCATGAAAAAGGGCAGTCAGTCAAGCTCTGCATAGCCTGGTGACGTCACAGAGAAGCATGGAACTTCTAATGACGTCACAATGAGTACTCAAAACCAAAGAAGAACTTGATAGTCACCTGACAGTGTGGGGTTCGGCCAACGAGCTACACCAACTGTGAAGGTTTTAAGAACTTAGCTTCTGGAAAAGTCTTCTTTGAAACTGGTACGTTTTCTCTGCATCTTTTCTACGTTGTTGGCTGTCTGGAGACATTACCTGGGGTTTGGACTCAGCGTTGGATAGGGTGTTGTCTCTTCAACTGCCACATGGTACTGATTCCCACTCAGGCCCTTAGAATAGCTGCCCCACCCTTGGGGTAAACATTGTGATGGAAGGCTTGAGGGTTAGAAACAAAATAGGAAGCTCAAAATGAGATACAATGAAGGCTGAGAAAGAGCTCAGCCCATCAAGGTGCTTGCCACCAAGCTCGAGAACCAGAGTTTGGTTCCCAGGACCCACGTGGTGGAAGGTGCGCTATACCTCCTGCAAGGTGTCCTCTGATCTCAGTGCACACATAGCAAGAAGTGTGAGTTCTTGTGCACACATACACTCACACACATACACACACACACCACACAAAATGAAGTTTATTAAAAATGCCAGGGGAATTAGAAATTCTCAGGACATAGGAAGTCAAGTACTTCAGGCAGGGACTACCTCTTCAGGTCCCCCAYGCCCTCTCTGTGTTACACATGTGCACTTTTTGAGTGCACGCTGATCTGCAAGAGCAAGGGCATCAGGCTACGTGTTCTCTGCCTTCTCCCTAGGAAAGCAGCAGCGGTGAGAGCAGCTGATGACTATCACAGAAAGACAGAGTTACTTTCGAGATTAAGTGACACCTTAGACGAAGAGCCCTCTATGGGAGGACAAGTGGCCCAGATCATGAAATCATGGACATCCGACACCTCGAGCTCGCAGAAGCAAGATATCCATTCAGGTCTCTCTGCCTCGTTCCCCCTCTTGCTTGCTTCCTCCTCTTCCTGTGGCTCTCGATCGTCTCACAGAGTCATGAACCCATGTCTGCCATTTAAGTAGTAGCTTTCTGCTTATTTCCACAGTGCTGAGCTTTCTGGGATTGCTAAGGTTCCTGTATTACACGGTTGTTCTCGTTATGATAAGAAAATGCATTTTTCCATATTGAGCCAGAGTCAGCAAGGTTAAGAGCTACTCATTCGGTTTAACAACCTAAGATGGAGCAGACATCGGGGCAACTTTCAGCAGTAGGACATTTGACTYGCGTAGTAATTAAGCCTGTCATAGTCACTATTGAACACACAGTAGCCTATGTTTAATAATGTTTTATGAATGTATCCAATGCCCCGACTTCRGTAAGATCAAGAGTTGATTTTCTCATCTTTCGTGATGAGGGAGGTCAGGTGGGTGAGAGTCTTGGAGTCCAGTAGCTCTCAGGACCAGGCTTTGAGGCAAATGGTGTGTAAAAATGGAATACTGAATTTCCCAAGTGCTAACTTCATTTCTCCGGTTTTTAAAAACTGTCCCGCATTTTAACTGAGTTATGCCTTTTTATGCCTTTCACACCTTTCCTATAGTTGAAAAACTATCATTTTATTGTAAATAGTGTTTACTTAAAACTGTCTGAGCACAGGATAGATGATCCATTAAAGCCAAAGACAAATTATTTTGTTAAGAATTTTAAATCGCTCAGTGAGTAACTTTGAGAATTTCCTTAACTTTCTGTGCTTCATACATGGTTTTTGTCAAAGATTCAGGATGATTTTAGAGGTGGAAAAATCAGCGTTGAAATTACTCACAAACTGCTTGAGAGACTTGATTTCCCATGCCACTTTGCTCATGTGAAACATATTTTTAAGGTGAGATGACACCTTCTCCCTGCCTGGTCTGCTCTATTAAGGGTTTACTGCAGTGTAAGTAGACATGGATGGACACTTCAGTACTTTAGAAAATGCACGTGGGGCTGGAGAGATGATGGCCCACTGGTGAAGAGCACTGACTACTCCTGTGAAGGAACTGTGTGTAGTTCCCAGCATGCACATGGTGCCTCACAACTGCTGTGACTCCAGTTCCAAGGAACCCAATGCCGCCTTCCGACCTATTTCAGCTCCTTTAAGTATGTGGTGCACATACATGATCAGCTACATATACATGAACCTAAATTGAAGAATATGTGCAGAGAACCAGTATCTTAAGAACAGAATAAACTAGTGGCTATTAAATTTTGAAATAATACCAGGACATTGGCTTGCAACAATTTCCTGAGTATATAGAAATGGTCACAGACCAGATCTGGGGTAAAGGTCAAAATTAAGATGGTCTGAACTAGGATTAAATGCGAAAAGTGAGTGGTAGTGTTTTATTTTGATGACTTGGGAGAAGAAGAAAAGCTCAAAAGAACAGACTAGTTAGTGGTGGGTGGCATAAAAGCTGTTGTAGGAGAATTCACTCGTAATCCTAGCATCTGGGGGACCTGAGAGGGCAGAAGACAAGTTCAAGGTGAGTTTCAGCTATGCATTGGGTTTGGTATTGGTCTGGCCTACAGGACATGTGCTTTAAAAAAAGCAGTAATCACAGTAACTAAGGAAATAATTGTCAAACCAAACCATTAGCAAGACAGAGAAAAAGAAAGAAGGCTCAGATGAATAAATTAGTCAAGGAAAGAGGAGACATTAAAACTGACCGCACAGAATTAAAGAACATCATGAGGGAATATGGACCACCACAGAGCGGCAGCTAGGCTGACTTTTAGGAAATGGAGAAATACTTGAACACACAGAGCCTATGAAAACTAAATAAAAAAGAACTTGAAAACTTGAATACAATAATAATGATAATGATAATAATGATAATGATGATAATAATAATAATAATAATAATAACAACATCGTGTCATTAAGTGAAATACTCAATAAAGAAAAGCCTAGGACCAAATGGCTTTTAAGGTAAAGATTTAGGTGAGGAATCAAGACTCATCCTTTTAAAATACTTCTAGTAAAACAGAAAAAAAAATGATTACAATGCTTTTTTATAACTGCCCCAAAATCCTCATGTCAAAACTGAGCATGAACACCTCAGAACAGCTAGTATGTTTGGTGAACACAGATACAAACTTCCTCAGTAAAATCTTAGCAAGCCAAATGCATCAGCCTTCCAGAAGGATTCTATGCCATGACCAAATGGGGGCTGTCATTCAGGTGCAAGGGAAGGCTCAATATACAGAAAGCACTCCTACTCACCACATCAAGAAAATGAAGGATAAAATGAAGTTACATGATAACCTATAAAGACTCAACTCTTTTTTTTTTAAATTAAAATAATATAATACCAGAGCTGGGGAGATAGTTTAGTAGGTAAAGTGCTTGACTTGAGGACCTGGTTTTGGGATCCCTAGTATTCATGGAAAAAGCCAGGTATTGTAAAGAGAAGGCTAGGCTGACTCCATGACAGGCTTCATATTGGCAGTTCAGGAGACTAGGCCTAAATTTCTGTTTCCAAGAACTGGGCGATTCCAGGCAAGTCCAGGCCTCAGAAGCTGCCCTGTCACTTGGCCTGAGGCAAGGACAATGGGTCAGCAGCAGTTTCCAGACTTCCTCAGCGACAGTCTCCAGACCTCCCCAGCAACAGTTTCCAGTCCCCACACCCCGGTAATGGAATGTCTGTAGAGACGGACCCAATAGATTAACATAGAGGTCACCTACTCTGGAATTCCCTAGTGTGGCTTAGATCAGGTCTGCAAGCTCACTTGGTTGACTCTCTATTCTGGTAATGGGAGACCCCAGCATGCTGGACTTCTGCAGAATAAAACACTCTTCGCATCTGCTATTTGAGTCTGGGGTGTCATTCGTCAGCGGTGAATCATGGATCCTGACAGTAGCACATGCCTGTAAACCCAACTTTGGTGTGGTAGAGACATGAAGATCCTGCCTAGTCAGTCTAGTCAGTCCTTGAGCTTCAGGTTTCATGAGATACCTGTCTCCAAAACAATGTGGAAAAGTGACTGAGAGTGGCACCTAATGTTGACCTCTGACACCTAATGCAGACCTTTGACACCTAATGCTGACCTCTGACACCCAATATTGACCTCTGCCTCCATGCACACACATGTGTTAGGTAGTCATACATATGTACCCATTCACTCACATACACATGAACATTCACACATACACAAGTCTCAAGAAAACTGTATAAAAAGAAATGAACTTAAAACAAAACCAAGAAAACAAACAAAAGCGAAACAAAACAACCAACCAAACAAACAAAACCAAAAACACCCGCCACTGCTACCAGAAAAAAATCCTCCAAATCAAAACTAACCAACTGAAAACCCACAAAACCCAGAAATAAACAAACAAAAAAACCCCTGAAAACTGAAACCAAACTCAAAGTCTAAGCAGAGCAACAACCTCAAACTCTTAAGACTTTCCTCTGGCCGGGCGTTGGTGGCGCACGCCTTTAATCCCAGCACTTGGGAGGCAGAGGCAGGCGGATTTCTGAGTTCGAGGCCAGCCTGGAGTTCCAGGACAGTCAGGGCTACACAGAGAAACCCTGTCTCGGAAAAAAAAAAAGACTTTCCTCTGTAAACTGGGGCAAGCAAAGATTTCTGCCCCAACTATTCTAATCTGTGCTATGGTGTAAGAATCATTTTGCTAGCCAGGGAAGCTAGTTAACATGAAGACATAAAACAAATTTAAATTGGAATAGCAGAAGTGAAACRGTCTCTGGTCACAGTGATCTTACATGGAAAAGCATGGAGCACTTTGTTAAAAAAAATCTGTCAGCTCTAATAAATCCAGTTAAGTGGTAGGACACAGTATCATGTACATAAACCACTGTATTTCTACTCACCAGCAACGTCGCTCAAGAAGAAACCAAAAAACAATTTTGTTTCCATTAATATCAAAATAAAATACTTATTCAAGGCTAGAAACATCAACAAAAGAAAGTTAAAAATATAGGAATAAATTGAAAGATACTTTGTATAAACATGTTCATCTTGACAAAAGCAATATACAGATTCAGTTCTCTCTCTCTCTCTCCTTTCTCTTTTTCCTGATAAGTGAGAAAAAGATCTTCTAAGTCTTATTGGACCAAAGAGGACCTTGTATAGCCAACATAATCTTAAGAAAGAGCAAACCCAGAGGCAGCTTTCAAAGTATAATTTGGTTTCAAAAATGTACTTAGAAAGTTGCAGAAAGCAAAATAATATAGTACTGTTTTAGTAGCTTTTTAATAAGTGTATTACAGTTTCACTCTTACCCATTTGTACTAGCATATTTATTTATCAAGTTTTAAGAGCACAACAACTGAGCAGTTATTACTCTATTCTAATCCTCTAATCTGGTTACCTCCCAGCCCAAATCCCCAAGATACTTGCATCTTATGGCTTTCTCTGCTCCTGGAGTGTTTCCTGGACTCTCTCTGTGGCTAAATCCTCTACTTCTTTCCTGTCCCCACCCCCCTGGCTAGCTCTTCCCCTGCTCATTGGCTTKTAGCTCTCTTTATTGGCATACCAGGGAACAACATACCAGGGAGCTGATGTTTACACAAGATTGAGACAGGAGATTCTCTGAATAAGGACTACAACCGGATACAGGGGAGACAAATCAGCATCTGAATCTTCACACAGTGCACAATAACATTATGCCTACAGGATGGACATAGCATAGGTGTATAAACAAAGGAAACAAAATGGAGATCCCAGAAATTAGCCATTCTTATGCAGTCAGCGATCTTCAGCAGGAGTGACACACACTCCATGGCAGGAGTGACACACACTCCATGGCAGGAGAGCCTTAATGAGCAGCCTGGGAGGCAGGCAGAGTGCACATCCACATGCATATCCACCCTTGGTGGACTCTAAGTGTGCACACCAACTAGATTAAAATCACATTATASATGCAAATGTCAGAACTCAAACTAGAAAAATCCTTGAAGACAACCTAGGAAAAAAATCCTCTTCACATCAGTCTTCCTATTGGTTTCTAGAACAAACACACAGGAAATAAAGGCCAAGATGATAATGGAATTACACTCAGTTAAAGGCTTTGGCATAACAAAGGAAGTGGAAAACCAAGAAAGCAGCCTATAGTTGCGGACTACACATCTGCTAAGGAGCTAATATCCAAAACACACAAAAAAGTTACAAAATGCAGTAGAGAGAAAAAAAAAGGGGGGGGGGATAATAATATTCAACAATAAACAAAAGGACTGTGTGGAGTTATTTAAAAATATGCAAATAGCCAACAGGTATCTGAAAACTAACTACTAGGGCAGTGCAGAGCAAACCACAGGAGACATGTCACAGCTGGTGGAATGAGGGATGTGAACGCATGCATTACAGCAAGCATTCATAAGGATATGGAGAAAAACAAATCCTGTGCACTATTCATAGGCATGTAACTCAGCAGCCATTGTATAAAATATCATGGAGAAGACCCMAAAAAACATGAACGTAGAACTGCTGTGATACAGCTTCGGTCCTGAGAAGTCTGTAAGCAAACTCTGAGTTTGCCCTGAATTCCTACGCTCACTGCACATCATCTTTACAGCCAAGRCATGGAAGCAGCTGATGTGTCCATCAGTCTGGCAATGGGTAAAGAAACCATGCCAGATCCATAATGGGGGCCACTCTCACCCCGGAAAAAGAAAGGCCTTCTCCCACTCACGATAACATGTATAAACCCAGAAGAGGAATGAGGGGCAAGAAGCCAGACAAAGGGATGAAATACTTCACGATCTTACTGATGAGGAGGATWTGAGATTTTTCCAATTCACAGGAGCAAAGGGCAGAGTGCTGGTTAGAAGGGACCAGTATAGGAGGCAGTAGGCTAGCGTTACTCAAAGGGTACAGCATCAGTTTGCAGTATGAAAAGGTCTTTGAGGTATGCTTAAGTGAGATTGTCTGTAGTATGTTGTTGCTACTTTGTTTCCAATCCAATTCCCCGGGAAAAGAAATCTCAACTCATTCAGTAACAATACAAACTACAAGCCTAGATTGGGCAGATCTCCCACTACACTACTCTATTCCCATCTATATCATCCCATATAACTTGCGGTTTCTCCAGGCCACAAGCTTCTTTCTCTGCAGCCTCTCTGTCGATCCTCTGTAGTTCCTCTTCTTCCTGTTGATCCCCCGTGGCTCCTCCCCTAGACTCTCAGCTCCTCCCCTTCCTCCTGCTCAATCATTGGCTCAAGCCTTTATTTAAAAAGTTAAGGTGGGGAGAAGGTTGACAAGGCAACTAACTCCTCATCTGCAGCCCCTCTGAGGAGTGGAATTAGCATCAAAATACAAGCCCAGGGCTATCCACAACAGTATGTGAAATTGCATTACAGCCACAGATCTCTCTCTCTCTCTCTCTCTCTCTCTCTCTCTCTCTCTCTCACACACACACAGGGCAGAAGAACACATTTTAATGGAATGGACATATATATGATATTCACCATATTCTATTAGTTTTATACTTATCCCCTAGTTTATCTATTTATTTATTTATTTTTATTGGATATATTCTTTATTTACATTTCATTTCCCTTTTTCTGGATTCCCCGCCCCCCAGATGTCCCATATGTCTTTTTCCCTCCCCCGGTTCCCCTATTCACCTCTTCCCACTTCCCT